>JAABOM020064272.1:0-42242 GCA_011800125.2 Solanum clarkiae | reverse complement strand
TATTACTAATTTCGTCAGCTCGAATGGTTACCATGATTCTTTCTTTAGTCTTTTTTGAAAGAAAAAAATAATACCTAAGTAGAAAAACTAATCAGTTATTTCTCTCATTATTCCCAACATGGCAATATTGGCACTAATGGTACGTATATGTAACTCGTTGTTCAAACAACTATTCAGATTTCCTAGAGCTCCTCGTAAGGCTTGTTGGAAAACCCATTGTCGGACTTGATATAATCTCCCTTTGTTTTTCAAACTGAATCATTTCGTTTTTGTAATTTTCTAATTTTTCCAAAGTCTTATAAGTTGAATTAATAAAATTCAATTTTTCTCGTTCTATCTCGGAGTATCCATTCACTTGAAACTGCTCGGCTTCGGTTTGTAAGCAAGAATGAGATTTTTCGAGTTGTTCAATAGCCCCCCTAAGCAGTTCCTCTGAATTTCGAATAGTATTCAAGATCCTCTGTTTTCGATTATCTAATAAATCACTCAATAAAATTAGATTATTCCTCGTGAGGGAACAGGATCCCCTCACGATCATCCTTCACATGGATAGTTGGTCATCATGAAGAATAGCTATTAGCGAGTCCTCAAGTTTAGGGACACTGGCTTTGCACTCCTACCTTTTCTATTTCCTTATGTTGAACTTTGATACAATAAGAGTGAACCCAGAAAGTTATTTTTGCCCCAGCCCAATCTATGCTAGAGGTGTTCTTGGACATGTTATGTAATTATGCTTAAACTTTTGACTCTTTTGATGGTTTATGCTATTAAAGACTTCCTTTAGTCCCTTTGTCCTAGTTGATACTCTCTAATTACGGTTTACTTTGCTTCTGCGACCAAGGATGTGTACATGATATGCTAAGAGGCTTATTTGGGGTCCCTTTGGGTTCCCATTTGTCATGTCACGTCTAGGCCCTAGGCCTGGGTCATGATAATAGGATGTTGTCAAATTCTTTAGTCAAAACATAGTGGATAATATACAAATAAGTTTGAAATCAAGTAATTCAATAGTATAGAACATGTTGGGAGTAAAATTAATTCATTTTGAAGTCATTCAAATAAATCCACCAAAATTATAGTAAAACCCTCATTATGGTTGTCATGATATCCAACAAAAATATACATATTATTTAGTAGCTTTTCATAGCATCATAGAGTACACAACTTTAATATCATAAAATCCATCACAATATCAAAGACCAATGGTATTTTAGCACAATAAAATTACTACTTGAAGAATTCAAACCTAAATCATGTATACAAAGCCTAATAAGAATTACTCATAAAGTATTCAGCCTTAAGATCATGAAATATAGTAAAGATAGAAGGATTGACTTCATGGGTGGAAGAATCCTCATGAATGTGGCTCACATAACTTAATCTTAGAGTGTTCTTAAAGAAAGAGTTGAGGAAGACTTGGGCATCAATTGGGTTCGTGAAATTCCAAATCAAGTTCTTAAGATCCCTTAAATTTAGTAGGACAGTTGATGATGTTTTGGAGAGGATTTGAGATATTTTTGTGAGCTTTACGGGTGAAAATGGCTGAGGAATAATGCATTCCCATATATATAGTCATTGGGTTATTACCAAATTGATCTTATGTGAAAATTATAAATTAAGGAACTCTTTGAACCAGTCAGCGATAAGTTTGTGACACAGACTTGTAGCTGAGTAGTACATTTTCATGCAATGTTTAAATTTTTTCCTTCTTTTGGTCCAGGAATGGCTTTAGGCCATTTTTGCACTAGTGGGTGACGTGTCCACGACGCAGATTGATCGCATACTTTTCTACTTAAGCCCCGAATCACCCAAAAAATAATTTTTCACTACGAATCATCTAAAAATTAAAGACCATCCCTTTCCTACATACTTTTCCCTCTTAATATGAATATGAAGTCGAGTTTGCTAAATCATGCACAAATTTTGAGAAATTCAAGAAATACCCTATAGTGAATTTTTTCGAGGCTCATGAGAGATGTTACATTATCTCCCACAAGGGAACATTCATCACCAAATGTAATGAAAATGTATGTTAGAGGAGTGATTAGAAAACTTTCAGCCCAACATGAAAGCAATCCATACACTTTAACATTACTCACAAAACATTCAAACATATACATCAAAAATCACCTAAACCTATTACCCTGAACATGTTTGCATACAAAAATGATATAAGGCGGAAACTTAAGGCTTTGCATCATATATAGGAGTTAATTTGTTACTTTAGGCTTGAATAGAGTTAAAGAAGTAAGGATATCGCTTCTTCATTTCGACTTCTGCCTCCAAAGTAGCACTTTCAACTTATTGATTCCTCCAAAGGTCTTTGATAGACGCCACATATTTTTTTCTCAACTTCTTCACTTGCCTATCTAATACTTCCACCAAGATTTCCTCATAGGTCAAGCTATCTTCCACAACACTCGTAACTTCAAAAGATACTATAGAACATAGGTCATCGACACACTTCGTCAACATGGATATATGGAAGACCGGATGAACAATACTTATCTCCATGGGCAACTCCAATTCACAGGAAACCTTGCAAATTCTCCTTAGGATTCTATAAGGCCCTACATACCTTGGGCTTAATTTGCCCTTCTTGAAAAACCAAACAACACCCTTCATGGATTAGACCTTCAAATAAAAATCATATACACAAAACTTAAGATCTCTTCTCCTCACATTGGAGTAGGACTTTTGCCCACTTTGGTCCATTCTCCACCTTTCCCCTTATAAGCCTCACTTTCTCTATGGCATCCATAACCAAGTTCAATCCAATTAAAGTCATCTCATCAACCTCACCAAGATACCTCCCTAAAAACTCTATACATTTTTGTAAAATCGAGATGAATAAAATATGATGAATTATGCGCCTCTTTCAAGATCAAGTACCTCAACCCAATCAACATCGAAAATATACAAACTACTTTGATAACTTAGTATACCATCTCTCCCTTGGGAGAAAACCTCCACTTTGCTCTCCTTTATCAATGCCTAGAATCCGAACAAAGCAGGATCAAGGTCTAGATTAATTTAATGCCACTTCCATTTTAACCAAACTCACTTTTGTCAAACATAGTAAATAAACTTCATTTTCTCAAGGTTCGCAATGCTACCCTCAAAAGTTTCATGTGCTCTCCTCACTCTGGGAGTAAATAAAGATATCATCTATGAACACAACCATAATCATGCAAAGTTAGGGTTTAAAGACCCTATTCACAAGATTTATAAAAATCATCAATCATGTCAATCTCAACGAATTTACAAGGCAAGATTTTATGCAATATAGACACGGGACAACCCCTGTAGACTCTTCTAGAAATAATGAACTCAGCAACGGGCGTAGACACCTTAAAAGGTTAACATAATAATTTGAGATACACCGCAAGCCTACTACAAAAAAATGGAATAATGAAAGAGAAAGTGGCACGCAGATCCAATCAATCACAGAAATCATAATCATAAAACCTTTAACATACTAGTGACAACATTGAGGGCCTCATCCACATCTTGCCTCTCTTGAAGATCATCGAATTAGCTTCCACATGAACCTCTTCCTTGCATTTGAGAACCTTCTTGCACTTTCCCTCTTGGAACCACTTGACCATGAGGACACCCTTCCTGACCTCTTGTAGAAATATAAGGACACTCAGATATTTGCTGACCCATTTTTCCACAACCAAAAGAACCACCCCATCCTCCTCGACAAATGCCACCATGGTTCTTCCCAAATGTTCGACACTTATGAAAAGTAGCACCACTATCCTTTGCACAGCCTTGTGCCTTTTGAGTTCCATGAGCACCATTTCCTTTAGTACTACCATCTTCACCTTTTATTTGAGAATTTGCACAATCAACAATCTTGTGCCACACCAAAATCATATACCCGTGTTTCTCAAAGATATGTCCACATGATTTCTTTCATATTTTGGGCACCTAAGAGCATTTGGTGCACCATTAATACTGGGCTAGCATATCGAATTCCATCCTAATATTGAGCCCTCCTTCTCCATTCCTCGGAGGCCACGGTATAGTCCCTCGTATTAAGCCCAATATTTCCATACTTGAAACAACTCTCAGTACTATACAAATGCTTTTCTTGATGTTTCTTGCCACACCCTTGACAAATGGGGAAAAGGAGCCTTTCCTTTTTGTGCTTGGGTGTTGGTGGACTAGTAGAAGAGAAAGTACCATAAACTCAGGCCCTCTTACCCTTTCTCTCCCTCGTGTTATTATGTATAATGTCGGGGGTACCCAGGGGTTGGTTTAGTTGAGAGGTTATAACTCTGTCGAATAGCTATATAGCATTACAAATCTCTGCATTAGAAATGTCATTGTTCAAAAGTTGATCATCAAATAGGGGATAGTTACCGTCTGTCCACTGTTCTGACGGGCTTGAGACATATTTTAAAATATAACAACTAGGAATCAGAAATAAATCTTAGAGGATTTAGCTCTACCATATGACATGGATCATGAAGAAATGATACATTTTCCAAAGTGCCTCACAACCTCCTATTCATAGGTGTTGCCCGTTTTACAACCATGAACACGATTCTACTCAATCTAGTTTGCCAGATTTGGAAGAATCATTTACAAACCTAGTACTTTTGTACCAAGATTGTCACGATCCAAGCCTAGGTTCTAAATGTTACATGGAGAATAGGAATCCCGAAGGAAACCCAAACAAGCCTCTTAGAATATCATTTGTAGATCCTTTGTTGTTGAAGCATAATTTAATAACAAGCAAGAAAAAATAATTATAAAGGATGCGGGACTTTGGACTCATGCTTTGGGAATGTTTTAGGGAAGAGGCTTTGCATGAATCAAGTTGAAAATAAAGGCTAAGGGGCGGGTAAGTATGAGTCACATTATGGGAGCAATAGGGGACTTGGGGCTTTCATCACATCATCAACAAATATCGACACACTGAAGGGCATATGGACTAAGGGAAGTCTTTCATAATCACATCTACATAATAGAAGTCAATCTCAAAGTATATATATCCATATCCAACAACACCTCTAATATGAATAGAATGGGGGACAAAACATCTCTCAGGCTCATCCTCAAAAGATAAATATCAAAAAATAACCAATTCTCGACAAAATCATGAAAATAAAGTGGATATTGCCCCTGGAGTGGAAGACTAACCAATAGCAATCTTTATACTATCTGGCTAGCCACGTGGAGGAAAAAGATAAATAGAATCTCTGGTCCCTCCATGGTTAGATATTTACGCAAAAGAAGTATGCATTAGTACTTGTAATGTACTAAGTATGTTGGGTGCAATCCAACAAAGGACATAAGTCATAATTAAACAATATGCATAATCATAGCCAATGGATATAAAAAGCTCAATATGAAACAAATGCTCAATGCCTTAGGGAAAATATGAGTGAGGATTGCCAAAATCACAAAACATATCATACATAGATGGGAAATGACCACAACTGACAAATAAGACCAAGCGTGCTGCTACTTGAAATACCGGTGTTCACTCAACACCGAATAAAGGAGTTGTCTACTTTTCCAAGGTAAACCATCCATTCACCTTATGATGTAATCTTTTACAGAGAGTGTTCCAAATATCCCTATCTTATGACATGGCCTTTTTGGTAGGCAACATAAGAAGTCCTTACCTTACGACATTGCCTTTTTGATAGGAGTTATGATTTATTCTACCTTATCGCATAGGATTTTTGGTAGATATTATAAGGTGCCCTAACCTTACTATACAATCTTTTTGATATGTGGTAACAGATGTTCTTATGTTACGATATAATATTTTAGGTAGGAATTAAGAGATAATTCCTACTCAGCTTGTGATGCAATCTTTTTGATTTTATTTACAAAATATCCTGTGGTGGCACATATTTAAGGGACAATGGATACCAAACAAGGTTCTTTCAGTTCTAGGTCAACAATCCCAAGGAATACTCAATCAATATACATAGCTATATTATACAAAGCTTAATAATTCATGGGAGTATCATAAGAGTAGCTCCTCTAATCATTATATCATAATATCAGTGAAAAAGGGCCCAAGTTATTTGTAGCATCAAAAACATTCTCATGATCTCATAGCATGAAAAATAGATAGTCAACACATACAATATTTATAATTCACATGTCTTACGATAAGACTTTCGTCAATATAGGATCTTGTTGAATATTTTCAGAAAAATATGTTGTGTAATACACACATAAGCTTGAAATCATGTATTTCAAGAGTATGGAACATGAGAGGAGTAAAAACAAATTATTTTAAAGTCATTCAAATAAATCCACCAATATTGTAATAAAACCCTCATCTTGGGTATCATGAAATCCAACTCAAATACATATGTTTTTCAATAGCTTTTCATAACATCATAGAGTACATAATATCAGAAAATTCATCATTGTATCAAACCTCAAAGGTTTTTATTCATAATATAATCATTACTTGAAGAATTCAAATGTTAATCGTATGTGCAATGCGTTATAGGAAGTACCATAACGTTATAAAACTTAACATCATGAAATTTGATAAAGAGAGAAGGATTGGCTTCATGGGTGGAAGAGTCCCTATGAATGAAGCCCACGTACCTTAAGCTGAGAGTTTCTTGAAGAAAAGCTTGAGGAAGACTTATGGCTTTAATTGGTTTCTTGAAATCCAAAACAGGTTCTTGAGATGTCTTGAATTTAGATGAGGGAATTAGGAGGCATTAGGAGGAATTTTCGTAGGGTTTTCGAGTGTTCTATGGATTGAAAATGGCTCAAGAATAAGGTATTCCCATATATATATGTTTTGAGTCATTTCCCAATTGTCCTTAAGTGAAAACAGGAAATTAAAGATTTTTTTGAACCGGTGCGCAACAAGTCTGCGACGCGGACTTGCAATAGAGTAGTACATTATCATGCAAAGTTCAATTTTTCCCCTATTTTGGCCTAGGATGCATCTAGGGGATTTTTGTACTAGTTGGCAACAAGTCCACGAAACGCGGACTTGTCATATACTTTTCTAGTTAAGACCCAAGTCACCCGAAAATTATCTTTCGCTAAAGGTCATATAATAATAGAAAACCACCCCTTTCATACATAATTTTAGCCTCTGAAATTGAATATAATTTGGATTTTGCACATCATTGGTTGCAGAAGCATAATTTAACAATAAGCAAGCAACAAATATTTCTAATAGATGCGGGACTTTTGACTCATGCTATGGGAATTCTATAGGGAAGAGGATTTGGATGATTCATATAGCAAATAAAGTCTAAGGGGTGATTAAATATGACCCACTCTCAGGAGGCGATAGGGGACTTAGGACTTTCATCACATCATCAACACATATCAACAGATTAAAGGGGATAAGGACTCAGGGAAGTGTTTCATAATACATAAACATAATAGGACGTAACCTCAAAATGCATATCCATATCAAACAAAACCTCTAATATGAATGAAAGAAGAGCCAATACTTCTCCCGGGCTCACCCTCAAAAGATAAATATCAAAAAATAAACAAGTCTCGACAAGAGCACAAAAGTAAAATAGATATTGTCCCCAAGTGGAGGACTCAGCAAGAGTAATCTTCAAATGATCCAGCTAGCCACGCGGGAGGAAGAGGATGGATAGATGCTCTGGCCCCTACATAGTTAGATCATGTACGTAAAAGAAGTATGCATTAGTACTTGGAATGTACTAAGTATGCGGGGTGCAATGTAAGAATGGACATAAGCCATAATTAAACAATAGGCATAATAATAGCTAATAAATATAAGCTCAATATGAAATAATGCTCAATGTCTTCGTCAAAACATGCATGAGGATTGCCAAAATCATAAAGTATATCATACATAAATGGGAAAGGACCATAATCGACAAATAAGACCAAGCAATCTACTACTTGGAATCTCAATATTTAATCCACATCAAATAAAGGAGTGGTGTACTTTGCCAAGATAGACCATCCACTCACCTTACGATATAACCTTTTCAAAGAGTGTTGTAAATGTCCCCTACCTTACGACATAGCAAATTTGGTAGGTAATAATATGACCTTACCTTATCACATGGCATGTTCGGTTGGAGGTATGAGTTATTCTACATTATGGCCTGGACTTTTTAGTTGGTATTATAAGATGTCCTTACCTTATGATACAATCTTTTCAGTAGGGGCTAAAAGAAGTCCTTACCTTACAATATAATCTTTTCGATAGGTGTTAATAGATGTCCTTACCTTCAATGCAACCTTTTGGATAAGATTTACAAAATGTCATATGGTAGCACATAGTTAAGGGACAAAGGCTACCAACCAAGGTCCTCTCAGTACATGTCAACAATCCCAAGGAATACTCAATTTATATACATATCCCTATAATGCAAAGATTCATAATTCATGGTAGTATCATAAGAGTAGCTCTTTAAAACATTACACTATAATATCAAAGAAAAGGGCTCCATAATATTTACAACATCCAAAATATTATCATGAGCTCATTGCATGCATAATAGCCCTTCAACATAGACAATATTTATAATTCACATATCTTACAATAGTATTTTCTTAAACATAGCATCTTGTCAAATACTTTAGTGAAAATGTGATGGGTAATATACAGATAGACTTGAAATCGTGAAATCAAAGATTATACAACACGAGAGGAGTAAAATCAATTCATTTGTAAGTCATTAAAATAAACCCACCAACATTGTAGTAAAATCCTCATTACTAGTGTCATGAAATCTAATAAAAAATCATAAGTTCTTTATTAGCCTTTCATAGCATCATAGAGTACATACCTTTAATATCATTAAATCTATTACAATATCAAACTCCAAAGGTATTTAACTGTGATAAAATTATTTCTTGAAAAATTCAATCTTAAATCATATGTACAATATATAATAAGAAAGACCATAAAGTATTCAATCTTAAAATCATGAAATTATATAAAGAGAGAAGGATTGGCTTCACAGGTGGAAGAATCCCCACGAATGAAACTCCAAAGTAAGTTTTTCAGATTCTTAAAATTTAATAGGATAGTTGATGTTTTGGAGAGAATTTGAGAGATTCTTGTGAGATTTAGTGCACCAAATGGCTAAGGAATAAGATATTTCCATATATATTAGCAATAGGTTATTACCCAATTGCCCTTAAGTGAAAACTTGAAATTAAGAAACATTTTAAACTAGTCCACGGTGTGAACTTATTGCGTCGTAGTACATTTTTCATGCAAAGTTCAATGTTTCCCTTGGTTTAGCCTAGGAATGACTTTAGGCCATTTTTTTGCACTGGCGGACGACAAGTCCGCGATGCGAACTGATCACATTCTTTTGTGGTTAAGCCTCGAATTACCCAAAAAATTATTTTTCTCTACGAATCATCTATAAATAGAAGACCACCCTTTTTCTTCATAATTTTTCTCCTTAAAAATGAATATAAAGTCAGATTTGCAATATCATACATGGATTTTGAGATATTCAATAAATACACTATAGGGAACTTTTTCGAGATATGTGAGTAGTGCTACAAGTTGATCCTAAGAAGATTGAAGCGGTGAAAAATTGGCTAAGGCCATTGACTCCTACGGATATTAGGATTTTCTTGGGTCTAGCCTATTATTATATAAGGTTTGTTGAAGGGTTCTTCTCTATTTAATCCCCATTACCCAAAAAGAAAGTGAAGTTTGTGTGGATGGATGCTTGTGAGAAAACCATCAAAACTTCGAAGGACCGATTGACTTTTGCTGCAGTCTTGACCTTGCTGGAGCATACTGGCGGTTTGTTGTCTATTGTGATACCTCAAAAATTGGTTTGGGTTATGTGTGGTTGAAAAATATTAAGGTGATTGTCTATGCTTCAAGGCAACTAAAGGTGCACGAAAGGAACTATCCAACACATGATCATGAAATAGAGACAAGGTGTTTGCGTTGAAAATTGATGTCATTATTTATATGGGTATCACTTAGACTTGTTCACCAATCATAATAGCCTCCAACATGTGTTTAAACAAATAAACCTCAATGTAAGGTGTAGGAGATGGTTGGAACTTCTCATATATTGTGACATGAGTGTAAAATATCACTTGGGCAAGGCTAATGCAATAGTTGATGAACTTTGTAGGATGTTCATGGATAGCATGTCACCCCTTGAAAATGATGGGAACAGGGAGTTAGCAAAGGATGTTCATAGGGTGGCTAGAATATGGATAAAGTAGAATGATATTGGAAATGATAGTGTCATGGTATTGAGTTACTTCAAATCATCACCGATTAAGGATGTCAAGTCTAAACAAGATCTTGATCCTACCTTTGTTGAATCGAAGGCCTTGGTGAAGGAAGGAAAGATAGAGGTCTTCTCACAAGGGGAGATGGGTTAGTTCATTACCAAGGGATATTATGTTTGTCGGATGATGATTTTTTGAGAAACCTGACATTCCAAGAGGCTCACAATTCTTCCTATTCTATCCACTCTGGTTCCAATAAAATGTATACAAATTGGAGGGAAATATATTGGTGGAGCGAATTGAAGAAGATTATTGCTAAATTTGTGGCTGATTGTTCCAATTGTCATCAAGTTAACACCAAAGGATGAGTGACTTGGCTCAAAATATTGAGATTTCTACTTAAAAGTTGGAAGAGATTAACACAAGTTTCGTTTCTAGAATGCCTCTATATAGAAGATAGTGGATCGAATGATGAAGTCGGCTCACTTCTTGCTGGTTAAGAAAATTTTTAGTGATAAAGATTATGAAAATTATACATATAGGAGTTGGTGATATTTCATGGGGTTCCGTAGTCTATTATTTCATACTGTGGTACTCAATTTACCTCCTACTTTCGAAGGTCATTTTAAAGAGCTTTTGGTACCAAAGATAAGTAGTGCATTCCATCCTTAAATGGGCAAGCCAAAAGATCAATTCAAATATTAGACAACATGTTGAGGGCTTGTACCATGGAATTTAAGGAAGTTTGGAGGATCATCTACCTCTTATTGAGTTTTACAATAATAATAATTTTCACTCAAGCATTGATATAGAACCATGTGAGGATCAATATGGTAAACAACATAGGTTACTGGTTAGATGGTTTGAGGTGGGTGGCATAGCTTTGATTGGACCAGATTTGGTTATGGATGCTATGAAAAAATTGAGGCTCATAAGAGAAAGGCTTAAAACTGCCCAAAGTAGACAAAAGTCCTACTCCGATGTGAAGAGAGACCTTTTAGTTTAATGTTGGTGATTGGGTTTACTTGAAGTTGTCACCTTTGAAGGGTATAGTGTGATTTGGAAGAAAGAGAAAAGTTGAGCCCTAGGTATGTGAGGCCTTATTAGATTGTGAGGAAGGTTGCCAAGGTGGCATATGAGATGAAATTACCATTTGGGATTAACACGATTCATCCAGTGTTCCATTTGTCAATGTTGAGAAAGTGTATGGGGGATCCAAGTTCCATACTTCCATTAGAAGATGCGAGGGTTATGGAGAATTTGACATATGAAGAAGTTTTGACGGAAGTATTGGATGGACAAGTAAAGGGATTTAGGAACAAAAGTTGTAGCATCTGTTAAAGTCCTTTAGAGGAACCAACAAATTGAAAGTGCAACTTAGAAAGAGGAAGCAGCCATATGAAAGTGATATCTCCATCTTTTCCCCTCTACTCAAGCGAAAGGCAATATCAATCAGGTTTAAGATGTCATGTAGTTAAATTCAACCCTTAGAGTCATGTTGCACGCTTTCATACTCATAGCAACATGTTTTAATGGCATTTTTATGCTTAAGTTTGAGATATTATCAAAATGATGTGTAAGTTTCTTTATACGTTTAGGTTAGGGCTGAAAAGTGTCTTATGATTCCCTTCCAGCGTATTTTCATAACACTCGTAGAAGAATGTTCCCAAGGGGGAGATATTGTAACACTTTGCACGTGACTCGAAAGTCCCTCTAATGTATTTGTTGAATATCTTAAAATTCATGTATTATTTCACAAATCCAACTTCTTATTCTTTTCAAAAGAAAAAATTATTTAGGAAAAGAATCACCTTTGATTTTTAGGTCACCTGTATCGAAAAAAAATTTTCTCATGAAATTGCGTAACTCAGAAGAGTGCGTGACAAGTTCATGTCACCCACTTGTTCTCCCATATTAAAAAAGTGACCTAAACCCATTCCTATGAAAAATATGGGAATATTTTAACTTTTAGCAAAATTGCATTGTTAGGGAACCAAGGTGCATCACACCATTGCTCTCACCATCTGTGAAAATTTTCAAACATTTTCCAGAAGAATGTGAGGATAGTGGGGACTCATCCCAATACCTTTATCTATGTAAATACTATAGAATTGTCCTATTCCTAAACCTAAATCTATCTGTAAACAATCTAAAATCCACCCGAAATTCTCTCTAAAAACCTCCATCAAGCTCTTCCAATTTCTTGGGGATCAAGCCTCCTCAATTGAAGAAAAAGCTTCCAAAGTGATTCTCAAGCTTCTTGAACTCTTCTTCATTAATGTTTCAAGGTTAAAAAGGTATATGGGATTTCCATCCATAGTTTCTTCCACATATAGAGTCCCAAAACCTAATTTACAAATTTCTTCATGTTTCAATGTTGATTTCTTATAGGTTCTTCTTATTTCTCCTATTGAGCATGAATTATGTTGAATATTGTTGTTTTATGACATCAATTGCTTGATTTCCCTTCCAGGGGTTTTCTATCATGACCAATTGTGTGAGATTCAAAGCTATAAATGTTATGATACCATGAGTTATTATGAAATTGATGATTTTATGAGATGAATTTCATGTTTCTACACTGAAGTTTGAAAGACGATATGCATGATTGTGGTGGGTTATTTGAGAATGTTTTTAATGATGATTCTCATTGCAATGATGCATAGTTCTCTTGACTTACAAGATTTAATGTTTACATTCATGACAATGCTTAATTATAATATCGAGTTATGTTTTAATGGAGTATGATTTCCAAAGGGGAGGGTTCAATTACAATTTCATGAAAGTTAAAGATGGTGAAAGAATAATTATCACCAAATGATAGATCACGTATGATAAGGACAAATCCCCTATGTTTGATCTCAAGTTATGATGAGTTACTCTTTACATATGATGATGAAGTGAAGCTTTTAAGTTAATGAATTATTACATTTATGTGTATGTTTTTAAACACGATTCGTGGGAATGACTTAGCACTCAAAGGGGCATTGAGGTTTAATTTGGGAAGGGAATCCTAATAGCAACTCTTTATCTAATTAACTATGTGCCACCATGGGAGCCCTTGTAGGCTAGGCTAGTGTATCTACCTAAACCATATTACCCAATAAAGGTGCATATGAAATGTTTAAGGAGTTCTACCTTGGCAAGTAGATTCCCTTTTCCTAAATGGAAGGAGTTCATTAGATTACAAGTAGTAGATCGCTTGGTCTCATATGTAAGTTATGGTCTCCTCCCACATATGTGTGAGATGACATAAAGCTAAGTTTTATCTCCTATGAATATTTTCTTTAATTCATACTCATGATTGTTATATTGAGTTTACATTCTATTGTAAATGGTTATGCTTTTTGTTTATAAAGCGTATTTATCTTTTGTTGCATTGCATCCCACACACTAGTATATTCTAAGTACTATCACATTCTTTTTTCCTAGTTGATCTAACAATGTAAGGATCGACACTCCAATTCATCTTCCTCCACGTGGCTAATTTATTTGATTGAAGATTGTTTATGGTGAGTCCTCTATTTTGGGGACAATACCTGTTTTCTAATCCTACTTATGTTGAGACACCATCACTTTACTTTCTATTTTGAGGGTGAACCTGGGACATGACTTGGCCCCTATCCTACTCATGTTTCAAAGGTGTTGTTTGATACTTATGCTATGTACCTATTATAAGATGTTGCTCTTTTATAGAAAATTACCCTTTAGTCCCTATCCCTTTATATAATGTTGATATTGTTGATGATGATGGAAAGTTATGATCTTCCTAAGACCTTACTTCCCTATAGCTCGAGTTGTATTGACTTGTCCCTTTGTTTTGCTTGTTATATGATCATGGAAATCCCTTTCCCTAATCTTTCCCTACAGCGTGAGTCTAAAGCCTTGATTTCCTTTAGACTTATTTCTTGATGCTTTTTTTGGCTCTACAATTGAGGATGTGCATAAGATATGCTAAGAGCATTTTTTTGGGTTGCCTTTATGGTTCCTATTCGCCATATCATACCAAGGCCCTAGAATCAAGTTTTAATAGTCATTTTGACTGCCGAATCAGTTTGGCAGGTAAAATGACTTATTTATCAAAGTTGTTTTGCTGGGGTTTATTTTCTTTGTATTTCCTTCTACTCCATTGACTCTGACACATATTTAGCTTGTATTTCAGATATGTCTCACCAAAAAAATGTTGTGACTCCTGGTGGATCCCGTATAGCCCAGAAAATTGTCATGGCTATCAATAGGCTAGACAAAGACCCCCCAAGCCCCATAGGAAAGAATGGGCCAAAGCTAAACGAAAAATATTGGAGCAAAGGGATCCACGCAGTGACGAAGATTGATCCCTTATTGTAGAGTGGACTGACGTAGCTAATGAAAAAGTGGGATCCAAAACCATATTAAATAAACCTCTGGCTTTGGAGCCAAGTCAAAGACTACACCAAATTGAGGCAAGGTCAAAAGCCATGCAGGACCTACTCCTCAAAACCTCCCAAGACATTAAAGAGACAATTGCGCCCATTTACCCCATATTTAAATAGGTTGAAAGTTGCACGGCTATGATCTATTTTAAAGGAGAGGAGGTCCTCTATTGATGAGGTAATGGACAGGTATTCCGAGGTGTGGGACAATCTAATGTTCTATAATTTTCAATACTTTACAACACATTGGGACCCTCATATTCCAAGATGAGTTTGAGAGTTTTATGAAGCCTTTGACAAAGTTATCCCAAAGAGCAAAGGCTGAATAACAATTACTCGAAAATCAGTTGACGTTATTGAAGTCAGGGGTATGCTTGTTCCCTATATTGAGGCAGATATTAATGATTTATTGGGCTACACATATCGGATTTTATGTGATCTTTTTGAAATGACCAAAAAACAAAACTCTTTGTGCCATTAAATCATAGTTGGCCTCAACGATTCATATAGCAACCCATTCATGGCTTGATGAAAGGGTGGTGAATGAGAAGGAGTTGAATATGCCTACTCGATTTAGCAGATTCACTCCATAGCTAGTATACATTCTTCCTCTTTACTTCCATCCTAATCTATCCTAACCAATTCATCATTTGTGCAACCAAGGCCACAGGCTTCAGCGACCCGACCCCAGAAAACATAGGCTAGTGTTTATGGAAAGCCCAGTTAGCCAAATCGGCTAACACTACGTCCATAGGGGTCGAATTTTCCCTGCCTAGACCAATTGAGAAGGCCATAACAACAGCATTAGCTCCAGAATAGATCAAGAACTTCCAGATACCTTGACTTTGGAGAATTTATCAATGAAGATTGAGATGAAATCATAAAGTATGATTGAAATCCTTATGATCCGAAAAGAGATTTGTCACTTCAATTTTGAGTGAAATATTTATCTAATTGTTTGAGAGAGTATTGGGGAATATCTAGTATGATATGAAAGTGAAGTATTGCTATGTAGTATAGATATTTTCGCGTATTGGGAGATTTAGGCCCAAGACCCAAAAGCCTTAGACCGAAATGAAAAATGGAACAAGAAAATACACAGAGGCACGCCCTGGTCGCGTCGCACCAGGGGCGCATAATGCTATTTGGAAATCGCATTTTGGAAAACTGAAATTGTGATTCGTTCATTCTAAAATTAGGGTTAGATCCGTGTCCCACTAAATTATTCCCCTGATCAAGAGTATGACGTCAGATTTTTGTTATCACATATAGATTTTTAGATATATGGATGTTACGATTTTGAGTATTTTTTAGGCACATTTTCGATCACTTTTTAGGGTCGTTTCACCAAGTACGCATTTAAATGATTTTAAATTAGTTTGACCATTTTTTGAAGCATGTATACATGTATGCATTATTGTGGGATGATTATTTAGCACCGATGAGATTGGAGATATCAGGGTTATCCCAAAGGGCCTTCTTTCTCTCTCTTAAAATATATGCCAGCATAAATATTTGATATGGTTAGCCTCACAAAAATAGGAGGACGGAAAGATATAATTACAAATTGTGTTAAGTTATGACATGATATGATATAAAATCTATCCAAAATATGAGGCTGTTAGTGAAGGTTACTTCTCCGAAATGATAGTCTTGTAAAGAGAAATATGATTTACCTTTGGCATATAGACCACCTATTTTCCAGTGTGGGGATAACATTAGAATTTCAAGTAATATCTCACCTGGTCTTATATATCGATTGAGGTCTCATCCCCTCTTTATATAAGCAACATGGATTTCATGGCATATTTTTCTATACACTTTTCTTGCTACATATCTCTTTCTGTATTATGTGCACTTGTCATCTAAAGTTGAATGCAAGATTGATAAGTTAGACGTACTTCATGCTCGCATACTTAATACATTCAAACATACTAATGCATGTCTTTTGACTATATGATCTAACCATATAAGGAACCACAGACTACATTCATCCACCATTTGATGGCTAGTCCGATTCTAGAAACTTATTTGGTGAGTCCTATATTCCAAAGACTTTGTCCCCATCCTATCTTATGACTAGAGACATTGTTCGAGATCTTCTAGACTCTTTTATGGATATATGTTATGTTATGATTTTTAGAGATTATGATTATGGCTTTCTATTGTATATGATTATTATGATGTGTTTATGTTATGACGTGGAAATGTGAAAGATCCTAAGTCCCATATTACCCTGAAAGAGTGAGTCATGCTTACTCGCCCCTAAGTCCCTATGTGTTTTGTGTTGTGTGGATCTATGTTAATCCCTATCCCTATGACATCCTCATATAGTGAATCCTACTTTCCCACCACTTAGAACTATGTATTTCCTAATTATATGCGCTTCAGAACCGATGATGTGAATGTGGATACTATGAGGCTTGTTTGGGGCTCTCAAGTTCCCATTCGCCATGTCACTCTTAAACCCTAGGACCAAATTGTGACATCATCAGACACTTAGCCAATTTTTCAGACGAAGGACGCTTCCAGTGATGGGTTATGGTCCATTTAAAGATACCGATTGCACAATTGTTTGTACAAATGATCCAAGATTTGAGATGGTAATTTTACACTTAGAACTACATTTTAGGATGAAGTGTTCATGATACACCTTCCCACAGCTCGTGGTGAGTACCACGAGACCCCAAAAAGGCTCATGGTGACTTGAGGGGCTTGTCCAA
Organism: Solanum clarkiae; assembly: GCA_011800125.2. Taxonomy (NCBI): domain Eukaryota; kingdom Viridiplantae; phylum Streptophyta; class Magnoliopsida; order Solanales; family Solanaceae; genus Solanum; species Solanum clarkiae. The sequence continues at coordinate 24,895 of JAABOM020064272.1, read as the reverse complement.
GAGGCCTTGGTGGCTGCCTTAGCCAAATTCTTAGGTTAAAGGCTAGGACACCTACCAAAGGCCCCGTCCATGGCTAATGGTGAGGACCATAGCTAGTAGGAGGTTCCCTAGAGGTCCACATGTCATCAAATCCTTTCTTAAGACACACAAAGATGTACACAAGCATTCTCCATGGGTTACACACCTATGGAAACTTTAATTAAACATCAATATGGTCTTACAAGATCTGAGTCCTTACATTATCTCCCCCTTGGGGATACTCATCCTCGAATGAGAAATAGACAAGCTAGAAAGGCCTGACTTGAACATGCAAACATTTTAACATGGGAATATATTGCATAACACATTTCTTGAAAATTATACAATCATTGAAACTTAGGTCTAAACATCCTTTATATCATTTTTGTGCACATACATGCATGTCATATCATGTATAGTGAATTAATTAGGACAATTTAGAATAGGAAGAAGCTAATACCTTAGTCTTGAGTAGATTGGAAAAGATAGGGATATCACCTTATCATATCTGTCTCCACCTCCCATATAGAACTCTCCATATGTTGATTTATCCAAAGCATTTTTACCGAAGCCACATCCTCGTTCCGAAGCCATTTTACTTGCCTATCAAAAATTTCAACCGGAACCTCTTTGTAGGTCACGTTCTCTTCAACCTCAACACCTTCCAATGGCACAATAGAAATAGGATCACCAACCAACTTCATTAACATAGAGACATGGAAAACTGGGTGAATAGAACTCATCTCTAAAAGGAAGTCCAATCTAAATACAACCGTGCAAATCCGTTCAGCTATCTCATCAGGGCCTACATACCGAGGACTTAATTTTCCCTTTTTAATTAATGGATTACAGTCTTCATAGGACTAACCTTTATGACACGACCCCAAAAAGTTCCCAAAAATGTGCCTCGGAAGTGCTCAAAATCGTAATTTTCATATATCTCAAAATCTGTGGGTGATATCAAAAATCCATCTTCATATTCTTTATCATTGCACAAAATTGAGTGGAGAATGGGTCTAACCTCGATTTTTAAGCTACTGTATCAAAATTTGGAAATCGTAAAAATGTGATTTCTAGAGACATTTTCGTGCCCAAGCTGCGATGTGCCAAGGGTGTTCCTCTGTACTTTTTTTGTGCAATTTTCTTGTTCGGTCCAACACATTTTGGTGATGGGCCTATGTCTTCCTATGTGTGAAATTACCTATAGTTAGCCATATTTCACCTTCATAAAAAACAAGACATTCTCCAATACTCTCTCAAATACTTAGCCAAATACTTCACCCAAAATTTCAAGTCCCAAAACACATACGGATCTTAAGGATTTCACTCAAGCTTCAAGTCTACATTTTCGATCTTCATTAAGTAATTCTCCAAAGTTAAGGTATGTGAGTTTCAACCATTGGGTCGTTTAACCCATGGTGCCCAAGCTTCCCTTTTACCTAAAAAATACATGTTTCTAAGTTGATTTTACTCATGGGTCTTCTCTTATGAATTTGACTATGAACTATTTTAGGTTTTGTAAAAGTGAGACTGTTTATGCATGTTTTGAACTATGAATCTTAGATCTATCTTGAGATTTGATGAAGGGTTTGATGTGTATGGCATGAGGGTATTACCAAGTATTGGTGGGTGGTCATACAATGAATTTACTTGCATAATTTCATTCTTGAATTGCATGGTTTTACACTAACGTTACACACCCACCAAGTGTTTGATGAAATGTCTGGTTAATGTATCTTGAGTTGTTGAAGGCCTTATGCTTGACTTTATGATTATGAAAGGGTGATATGTATATATTAATTTCATGAGAAGTATCTATTGTGTTGTGCACTGTCAATGGCCAATTGAGGTGTGATGCCTCAATCACCTTGGATGAGGGTGGTTAGCCATCAACCAATTGAGGGGTTGGTACCTCAATCATGTTGGATGGGGGTGGTAATCCATCAACCAATTTATACGTTTGTACCTCAATCACCTAGGATGGGTGTGGTAAGCCATAAACCAATTGAGGGGTTGGTACCTCAATCACCTAGGAAAGGGGTGGTAAGCCATCAACTAATTGAGGTGATGGTACCTCAATTACTTGGATAGGGGTGGTAAGCCATCAACTAATTGAGGGGTTGGTACCTCAATCATTTCTAAGTAATAAGTTGCTTCTTCCATGATGATGGTCCACTACTACACATATAATATGTTCTATTTATAAGTATGTTTACTTCAAGTATCATTCTGCATGCCATATTGTTATATGATCATCTATTGCTCAATTATGCATTTTAACTATCTTACTTATATATTGTTGCATTGCATCCTACATACTTAGTATATTCAAATGTACTAACGCATACTTTACGCCTGCATGATGTTACCATATAGGAACCGAAGTCGTACTTGATCATCTTTCTCCTCCACATGGCTAGTGTGATGTCTCCGAAAGAAGTTGGTGAGTCCTCAACTTCAAGGACATACTTCTCTTGATTTATGCTATACGTATACTCTCTTTTATTTATAGTATGCTTTGACTATGAGGGTGAGCTTGGTTTCTGGTCTTGGCCCCCAGTAATTTCAATGTTTAGAGGTGTTGTTGGACATGTTATGTAATGATGTTATGAGCTTTGACTCTTTTGATAGTTTATGATATAAAAGATGTCCCTTAGCCCCATGTTCTCTTTTTACTAGTTCTTGTCGTTGTTTTATTGCTTTCGTGATCAAGGATGTTTAATGATATGTTAAGAGGCTTGATTAGGGTCCCTTCGGGTCCCCCCCATTCGTCGTGTCACGTCTAAGCCCTAGGCTTGGGTCGTGACAGTTTACATGCACCCAATCACTGACATAGAATTTAAGATCCCTCTTTCTATCATTTGCATAAGACATTCAGTTACTTCGAGCCATCTTCAACCTTTCCCTAATCACTTTACCTTTTCCATGGCCTCCAACACCGAATCTGTCCCAATCGTTGCCTATCCCACCGGGGATCTACACCTTCTCCCATATAGAGCTTCAAATCGTGCCATACCAATACTAATATGGAAACTATTGTTGTAGGCATAATTGATAAGTGGTGGATGATCATCCCAATTACCCTTGAATTCCAACACACAAATTCTTAACATGTCTTCCAAAGTTTGAATTGTCCTTTTGGCTAGTCCATCTGTTTGAGGATAGAAAGAGGTAATAGCCTTCAACTTCATGCCAATCTCTTTATGAATTAATTTTCAAAAGTCTGAAGTAAATTTAATACCACAATCTAATAAGATGGACATAAGTACACCATGTAACCTAACCAATTCTCGACTATACAATGTCACATAATCTTCGGCATTGAAAGTACTCTTGATGGGTAGGAAATGAGCCGATTTATTCATCCTATCAACCATGAACCAAATAGAATGAAATTACCTTCGAGTTTGGGGTAAACCAATGAAAAAATCCATGTTCACATCATTCATGGAACTTCTAAGAAGGAATCTGAATAATTGGGGCCAAACCACAGGGCCTTTGATATTCTAACTACACTTGTTGATAATTAGGTTAGTCAGATACAAACTTGGCTATGTCTTTCTTCATACGATGCCACCAATACACTTCCCTCAAATCGTGCAACAGCTTGGTGGATCACAAATGTGAGGAATAATGAGAGTTATGGACCTCACTCATGATTACTTCTCTGGATCCATCAACATCCGGATCACAAAAAAACTGATATTGATACCAAAGCACAACATCTCCCCCTTGGGAGAAACCCTCTACCTTTCTTTCCGCAACAAGCTTGTTCAACTCAACCAAAGATGGGTCCAAGTCTTATTTTTCCTTGACATCAACAACCACAAAAAACTCAGCCCCATTCTAAACATGAATACATCAATCATTAGAGACGGCAAATCTAACACCCAACTTAGCCAAACGATGAACATCCTTTACAAATTATTTCTTTCCTTCAACAACATAGGCGATACTACCCATGGATAGCCTACTAAGAGTATCAGCTATATCATTTGTCTTGTAAGGATGATATTGAACACTCATGTCATAATCATAAAGATATTCCAACCACCTTCTTTGCCTCAAATTAAGATCCCATTGGGTGAACAGATATTGCAAGTTCTTGTGATCAATGAACACATCAATATAAACCCCATATAGAAAATATCTCCAAATTTTCAAATAAAATACCATAGATTCTGACTCAAGATCATAACTCATATAATTTTTTAAAAGACCCCCAAAAGTGCCCAGAAATGTGCCTCGAAAATGCCCAAAATCATCATTTCTATATATCTCAAAATCCATGCGTTATATCAAAAATCCAACTTCATATTCTTGATCAGGGGACAAAATATACTGGGTGATGTGTTTAATCCTAATTTTAGAGTAAAAAAATGATAATTTTAGTTTTCCTAAAATCAAATTCCAATGACATTTTCGCGCCCTTGGCACAATGCGCCTTGGTCGCGCCTCAGTGTATTTTGTGCTAGTTATTTTATTTTTGTCCAAGGCCTTTGGGTTTTAGGCCTAAGTCTTCTCATTCTATAAAATACCTATACTTGCTCATATTTTACCTTCATATCATACTAGAGATTCCCCAATACTCTCTCAAGCACTTAGACAAATATTTCACCCCAATATCCAAGACCCAAAACTCATTCCGATCTGAAGGATTCAACTTAAGCTTCAAGTATCCATTTCCAATCTTCATCAAGAATTCTCCAAAGTCAAGGCATGTGGGTTTTAATCATTGGGTCCTTTCACCCATGTTGCCTAAGCTTCCTTTTTACCTAAATCACCTGTTTTTATATTGATTTTACTTATGGGTCGTCTATTATGAGTTTGACTATGAACTACGTTGGGTTTTTGTAAAAGTGTGATTGTTTATGCATATTTTGAGGTATGAATCTTGGATCTATCTTGAGATTTGTTGAATTGTTTTGATATATATTGCATGAGCGGATTATTAGTGTTCGTGGGTTGTTTTGCATTGAATATTACTTGCAAGATTTCACTCTTGAATTGCATTGTTTTTCACTAGCATGGCGCACCCACCTAGTGCTAGATGAAAGTATGGTTAATGTATCTTGAATTGTTGAAGTCCTAGTGTTTGGCGTATGAGTTAAGTGACTTTATGATGATGAAAAAGGTTACATTATGATGATGAAAAGGTGATGTGTATGTTTGGATTTCGTGAAAAGTATTTGTTGTGTTGTTAGTTGATCATAACCAATTAAAGGGTGATGCCTCAATCACCTTGGATGCTGGTGGTAAGCCATCAACCAATTGAGGGGTTGGTACCTCAATCATTTTTGATAGGGGTGGTAAACCATTAACCGATTGAGGGGTTGGTACCTTAATCATCTCAGATGTGGGTAGTAAGCTATAAACTAATTGAGGGACTGGTACCTCAATCACCTAGGATAAGAGTGGTAAGCCATCAACTAATTGAAGGGTTGGTACCTCAATAACCTTAGATGGGGGTGGTAAGCCATCAACAAGTTGAGAGGTTGGTACCTCAATAACTACGAAGGGGTAGTCTGCCTTTGATTCTGAGTACTACATTGCTTGTTCTATGATGATGGTCTATTCCTACACATGTAATATTTTTTATATATAAGAATATTTACTTCTAGTATCATTCATGCATGCCATATTGTTATATGCTCATCTATTGACTAATTAGGCATTTTGACTTTGTTCCCTATCTATTGTTGCATTGCATCTTACATACTTAGTACATTTAAACGTGTTAAATCATACTCTAAGCCTACATGATGTTACCATGTAGGAATCAGAGCTCCACTCGATCATCCTCCTCCTCCACGTGGCTATTGGGATATCTCTCAAAGCAAGTTGGTAAGTCCTCAACTTCGGGGACATACTTCTCTTGATTTATGTTATATATTTAATCTTTTTTTCTTATCATATGCTTTTACTATGAGGGTGACTCCGGTTGGTTTTCTTGGCCCCCACTAAGTTCTATGTTTAGACGTGTTATTGGACAAGTTATGAAATGATGCTATGAGCTTGACTCCTTTGACTCTATTGATACTTTATGATATGAAAGATGTCCCTTAGCGCCATCTTCCCTTATTTCTACACTTTTATTGTTATTTAATTGGTTCTGTGACCAAGGATGTATAATGATATGTGAAGAGGCTTGATTGGGGTCCCTTTGGGTTCCTTACTCTCGTGTCACATCTAGGCCCTATGCTTGAGTCGTGACAATTTTATTTATGTACCTAAATTTACCTTGGTGAATAAGATACCACCTTACTGTGTTGCATGAGAAAATAAACCAACCTAATCTGAGAAGCATCAAAATACGCTTTAAATCCATTTTAGCCATCTGGTAAAGTCAAAACAGGAGTTGATGTCAACCGATCTTTCAAAGTATAAAAACTCTTTTCACATTAATCTTACGATATAACTTGGACTTCTTTTGAGTTAACTTAGTCAATGGAGATGAAACGGATGAGAAAACTTCAACAAACCTCCTATAATAACAAGCCAACCGAATAAAACTTTGAATATCCTAAGGAGTCAATGGTCTAAGAAAATTATCACGCCCTCAATGTTCTTTGGGTTGACATTAATGACATGACTAGATACCACGTTAACAAGAAAAACTACTTCACCCAACCATAACTCAAATTAACCGAACTTGGCATGCAATTGTTTGTCTCTCATGGTCTGAAGAACCTACCTCTAATGACCCATATGATCCCGCTCACTTCGGATTTAAATCAGAATTTCATAGATAAAGACAAGCACAAAACTATAAAGAAATATCTTGAACACCCGATTTATAAGATCCATAAACACGGCTAGAGCATTAATTAAAACAAATAACATTACCACAAATTCAAAATGCCCACATCTAGTTCGGAACTTTAGCAATATTATACTCTCTGACCCTCAATTGATGATAACCAAAACAAAGGTCAATCTTTGAGAAAAGGGTAGCTCCTTGAAGTTGATCAAATAGGTTGTCGCACCTTGGAAATGGATATTTATTCTTGATGGTTACTTTAGTCAACTGCAAATAATTAATTCACATCCGAAGTGACCAATTTTTCTTTCTTACGAATAACAATAGAGCACCCCATGGGGACATATTTAGTCTAATAAAGCCCTTATCAAATAGATCCTTCAATTGATCCTTCAACTTCTTTTATTCAGTTAGTGCCATACGATAGGAATGAATGAAATAGGTTGAGAATTCAGAAGGATATCTATGCAAAAGTCTACTTCCCTTTTGGGAGGAATACCAAGCAATCTTCGAGAGAAATATCTGGAAACTCATTAACAACCACAATTGACTCAAGAGTAGGTGACTTAGACTCCATATCTCTAACCCTCACGATACCATAGTTGCAGCCTTTATTGATCATCGTCCAGGCGTTGAGATAGGGAATAAATCAATCTTTAAAGGAAGAATGACAACCCTTCCATTCAAGAACAAGCTCATTCAGAATTTTGAATTTAACTTTTTGGGTTCTACAATAAACAGAGGCATATGAAGGATGAAACCAATATATCTCAAGAATAATATCAAAATCAAACATCTCAAGTTCTAGAAGATCAAACAGACTGACTTTATGCAAGTCGGAGATAGGACAACCCCGATATACTTTCTGGGCAACAATCGAGTCACCCATGAGAGTATAAATTATAAAGGGGGATTCTATTCTCACTCCTTCATTTTGAGTATTATTGACATTGTTCTTATACATTTATGACAATGGTTCTTTTTAGGAGGATTTGAGAATTTAGAGTCTAATAGTTGATGATGACATTGATCTATTTTTACTTGGTTATGTTATGAGTTGGTTGAGACAATGAGAGATAGTTGTTTTTACAATTTTTTTATGACCTGTAATTAAGATACTCTTTTAATTTTTGTTTTCAAATATTATTTTTTTGGATTATAATACTTAGTAAATTCTTTAAGTTTTGTTTTTGTTTTAATGGATTTTTTGTGAATGATGTAGGCATATTATGTCATTGATTTTTGGCAAAATACTCGAGCATATATGAAAGGTCATTCAAAAAGCTTTTTGACATGTCAAAAGTCCTTAGCAATTTTATCACTGGTTATCAATATCTTTGATTCGTATAATAAGATGGACTAGGAGCATGGTAATGACTCACCAATTGATCCATCTCATGTAAACATGATCCATGCATAGATTAGAAACATCTAGAGTTGATTAAGTGAGTGTCGACCTTGGATATGCAATGATTAATAAATTATTAATGCATGTTGTCTAGCCATTGTTTGAATATGGGAGCGTTTTTTCATGAGAGGCGCAGTAATTGTTGAAAGGCATGTTTGTTTTTAGCTAGTACTTTCTCGGTTTGTCTTGAAGTCTATCTTGGTTGAACTCAAGTTAGTAAGATGATCTTAGGCCTTCTTTAGCTCATTTTAATTCCACTTCGACCAAATAGCCTCCATTGACATTAATCGTATCCATGGTATACCCCATTTAGGCTTAGGCCTTTCATTGACAACTTTGTTACCATTCACATTTGATTGGAAAGATAAACCTTTTTTGTTAAACATCATTCTTTCCTTGAACTTAAATAGCAAAATTTGTGGCCACAGGTCAACGTTGGGGGTGTTGGTAAGATAGGGGCATCTCCCACTCAAAAGTTTGAGTAAGAAACAAGAAAGAATTGGAGGAGTCCATGCATGATAAAAAAGAAGAAGAGAGAAAGTACTTGAACAAGAAGAAAGAAAAAAATTGTTTGAAAATAGGACCCTCAAAAATTTTGAAAAAGTGTTGCATGGGGGACATTTTAGATTGAGATTTAATGTAAAGTGATGTCAAGGGTAAGAGAAAAATAAAGGGAAATAAACAAATCATGAGTGTAAAGAGTTGTGTGTAAAGTTCAAGGAGGGATGAGCCACTTATACACAAATGTTATCCTACCCATACTTTAGCCTATATTACAACCACAGCGAAGTCCTTTGTCATCCTACTCCGAAGGAAATTGAATGAACATTGATTGAGGATAAGCGCAAGCCAATAGGTAAAAACTTTCATGTTATTTCTCACTTGGGAGTGTGAGTGTTGTTGCATCCTTGAAATTAATGTCATAATATTGTGTGCATAAGTATCTTCTTTGTTTAGTAGGCAACTAGTGATGTTTTTGGGCAGTGATTACCAAATGCATTGGCAATTATGAGCAACGCTTTTTCATGGGAACTCTTTAGTAACCCCTTAAGGCTTTAAAATCATGCAAGTGGTTTCTAGAAGCTTTGAAGATTGACAAAAAAGGGAGTAATGTAATGTTACTCCTTATGGCCCTGTTTGCAAGCATTGTGCTTTGGATTGATTGATATTTGATTTGCTTCAGCGCAAGAAAAAGTTCAAGATAGGGATGTTGATGAGTCCATATTTTAGGCTCATATAAAGCTTAAAAGTAAGAAAATATTGTCCTTAATGTTTTGTTATACCTCATATGCTTACTGATCTATATTTTTGGTGCTAGAATTTAGGATAAAAGTGCACAGAAAGGCAGAACAGAATAACATAGAAGAAAGGAACAAAGTTCCAAAAAGGCGATAGGAATCAGCGTCGCTGCCCGATTCGGTGGCGCACCGAAGATTGATACTAACATCCTAATATCGCAAAGTCTAAGCCCTCAAATGTGGAGTTAAAAGGCAATGCAGATGAAAGTTCGGTGTATCATCAAATAGGATTGACGATGCACAGTTATGTCGTCTAATGTTGTAAAAACAAAGGCCTATAGTAGATACTTTAAAAGGTAGTCAAGCACACATTCGGTATATCGTCAAAGTTTTCTGTGATGACCGATCTTGATTACCTATTAGTGAAACTAAGCACAAACTCAGCTATTTTTGTACGGAGAATAAAAGGGAAGTTTGGAGTGCTAATTGTATACAATTCATAGAGTTGAATCAGCAGTACACTGAACCATCCTACTAGGGAAAAAAAAGTTCCCAAGAGATTTCATCTATCTTTGGAGAAGAGAGTTTGGGAACCAAGCTTAGGGAAGAGAAATTAGAGCAAGAAGAGAAGAGATTCTTTCTATTTCCTTATATTACTCTTTACCCATTACTATGGAAGTTGATATTGGTACTCAATTCTATATTTTAATTATGTCTAGCTTTAATGTTAGGGGTGTGTAATTAACATGGGTGCTAGATTATTAATTGGATCGTATTTATTTTGAATGTTTAAGGGTTGATTGAAGTGAATTCATATTCATTGCTATATTTAACTAAAATCTTTGGTTGTAATGTCATGACCCAAGCCTAGGGCCTAGATATGACTGGCGAATGGGTAACCCAATGGAACCCCAAACAAGCCTCATAGCATATCATTACACATCCATGGTCACGGAACAATTAAATGACATTTGAAGAATTGAAATAACTGAAAAGGTGACTAAGGGAGAACTTGTAATAACATAGAGTCAAGAGATAATAGAATCAACTCATGGTATAAATACATAGCTTTGTCCACCAACACCTCTACTACATAGATAATGGAGGGGCCAAGACATACAACCGCTCTCACCCTCATAGTCATAAGTGAATGATAAAGTAAAGAGAATCTTAATAAATAGTGTGAGAGAATAGTCATTGATTCCGGAATGGAGGACTCACCAAAGGCTAACTTGAACAATCCATCTAGCCACAAGAAGAATCAATAGGAGCTCCAGTCCCTACATGGTGATATCATGTAAGCAAGAGTATGCATTAGTACGTTTGAATGTACTAAGTATGTGGGATTCCATGCAACAATAGATAGGCATCATAATCCAAAATGCATAGCGATAGACAATAGGCATAATATAGCAATATGACAGGTATGATCAATGCATAAGTAAAACATGCTTAAGTAAATCATATTCATATAAGATATCATATGTGAAGAAGAGACCAAGATAGCTTTCCAACCTTGGTTGGTTGATGATAGTCACACCCCAATCATCCTTGGTGGTGAGGTATAAACCCCTCACATGGTTGATGAGGGTCACACCCCAATCATCCTAGGTGGTGGAGTATAACCCCCTCACATGGTTGACTAGTACAAACCCCCGACCCGGTTGATGATGTTCACACCCCAATCATCCTAGGTGGTAAAGTACAAATACCTCACATGGTTACCCAGGCTCTTATCCCCCGGATTGGGCATGGTCTAGTGCAACACTTTATATAGGATTCATCATAAGCTCTAACACAATACCTCATGTAGGAGTAATAATGTACATAAGATCATTTCATCATCATAACATGATTCATATCATATCTTATGCTTTGGACCTTCAATTTCTCTAGAAAACATAATCAGACATTTTATCAAACACCTTGGGAGTGTGTAATAGGGGTGAAAGAGCATGCAATTTAGAGCTAAAATCATGTAAGAAAATCAATGGTAAAACCTTTAATCAACACCTTGCAATACCCCAAGACATTCACGCGAAAACCCCTCATCAATTCCTATATTAGGTCCAAGATTTGAAGCTCAAAACATGCTAAAACAATCATACTTTTATGAACTAAAATCATTGTGCAGTAAATTTATCAATATAGAAGACCCACATGTAAAATCAACTTCATGTAATATTAATTAAAAAGAGGGTTTAGATACCATGGGTGGAAAGAGCCAATGATGCAACACCATATACCTTAGCTTCGGAGACATTCTTGAAGAAGACTTTAATGGAGACTTGAAGCTTGAGTGAAATCCTTGAAGAAATCCTGAAGATTGGTCTTGAGTTTGGGACTTGAACTTTTGTGAAAATGAGTCTTAATGTTTGAGTGAGTTTTGGAGAATGTTTATGATAATATGAGGGTGTAATAAGGCTAAGTATATGGACTTTCATCTATGGGAATCCTTAGCCCCAAGACTTAAAAGTCTTCGACCAAAGTCAAGAGAAAATAGGACCAAAATGGACTGCTCATTCGAAATTGCATTTTCTACATGGGCGAGTTTTTTGAAAATGGACACAAATCCTTCATTGTAACTCCAAATGAGATGAAACGAAGCGAGTTGGAAAGATAATTCAAAGGGTTTTCAATTGGTAGTTCATGGGAGTCCCAGTGTTTTGTGTGCTAAGAGATATGCCCCTTTAAAGTGGACCCTCTTAAATAGCATATTTTGCAATTTTCAAATTTTGATACGATTTCTCTAAAATTCGGGTTAGACACATTTCCCTCTCAATTTGATCCCCTAAAAAGGATATAAAGTTGGATTTTGAAAATAATAAATGAATTTTAAGATATATGGAAAACAAGATTCTGGGCACTGTCGAGACACGTTTTCAAGCACTTTTGTTTTTGTTGGGTCGTTTCAATATCTCCCCCTTGGGAACATTCGTTCCCGAATGTAGAAGAGATGTACAATACAAGAGTAATCATGAATAAATCAACCCCAATATGAATGCAACATTACATTTAAAATACTATTTTCAAAATCTCAACATAAATGTAAAATCATCATAAACTTACCAATTTAAACATGAATGCATATGAATGACATAGGGGTTGAAATGCAATACTTGAAATCATAAAAGGACTTGATGCATTATCATACACACGAATAGAATGAAAGAGATATGGATATTGCTCCTCTATGCATGCTCTCGCACCCTGAGAGACACATGTGAATAGACGACTCTTCCCAAAGGGCCTTGAAGAACACTACGTCATTATCAATCCACCTCTCCACTCATCCATCAAACACCTCCACCAGGACATTCTCTTAAGTCAAATTACACTCCTTAACACTTACAACTTCAAAGTGTTCTATAACACTAAAGTCACCAACACATCACATCCACCTAGAAGCATGACAAATCAGATTAACCATACTACAGCCAAAGGCAATCCCCTAACATAAGCAACTTTACCAACCTCCCTCGACACTCTATAAGGACTCACAATCCTCAACTCAATTGCTAACCTCCCTCGACACTCTAAGGACTCACAATCCTCAACTCAATTGTCAATCTTAAATATACCTAACCCACTTGGTACCACAACCACCATATCTCCCTTGGGAGACAACCTCCACTCTATCATCTTCTCACCTAAGACTTCTAACTCTAATAAGACGCACTCAACGCCTTGCCTAATCTAGTCATCTTATTCCAAGCAGATCTGGAACCATCAAGAACCCTATACTACCATTCTCAGCATCCTTCAACCAAACTCCCTATCTATCCGACCGATGAACTCTACTAGTCTCCTCCTTGTCACCATCAACAACACATGCTAGGCTATCTAGAGTACCAACCGCAACACTAGCCTTACTAGAAAAAAACTAATGCACACTCACATCATAATTCTTAAAGACTTCTAAACACCTTCTTGCTATGTACAATACATACTTTCCACATTGAGCAAACAACCTCTCATCCTCCAAGACTTGCAACACTACCCCAAAATCATTCACAAGCTCTAAACAAATCAATACTTCGTTACTAGAAATCACCACAAACATGGCAAGGTAGGGTTTTAAGACCTTATTCAAGAAATCCACAATCATTACTGATGCATAAGTCAACAAAGCATCTCCATCAATGCTAATAATGCTCACTCCTAACCCAAAAATACACCCAGGGATATCACCTAACTTCATCCTCACTTGGGGACAAAACCAGAACCAAAGATCAATCTTAGAGAAGTGACTAACCCATCATAGTTGACTAAATAGATTGACCATCCTTACCCATCATATTACAACCTTACAACTTCTACACTCATTAGAAACATGTCATGCTAGTAGCCCAAATTACCCCAAGACCCTCAACACAACAAGCTAAGTCGTCATCCCACAAGAATACTTATAATAAAATGTACATACTCACACAGGTCAATAGTCATTTTCCAAATCTTTTCAATGCACAATTAGGCTTAAAAGCCAAATACCATTCATAATAACTCATACTTAGGCTCAAATGTCAAAATCATAATTTCATAGTCATAATACTCATGCATAGGAATGACCCATTTCATATGCATATTGGTGTGAGAACCCAAAATCCTTAAAGAGTCAAAATCAAAGACATATATGTGATCATAATATTATCATAACCAACCTTTTATCAAAATCATAACATAAAACGAAATTGGGTTTACCCATAACATAACTTTTCAAAATAATCCGTGTACATGAATGCATATGTTATGAACAATAAGAAAATAACATAGGTAATTAAAACTCCATTTAAAATCAATATTTACAGTATAAAGTTGAAGTGAAAATATAATTAACTCCATATTTAAAACCATAGTGTAATCTCTCATGCATAAATGGTTTCAAAATGGGAACATGCATACTAATAACTCAATAAATCCAAGGTATATCCTCATATAAAGGTTTAAATCACACTAAAATCATCAAATAAAAACTACCCATGCATCAATAGAATGTTAGGAATCATAATATTCAAATCTTAAATTAAAATAAGTAAAATCCATGTAGGTTTTCTCGAAAATAGATTTTGGGTCTCCTCGATTGGAAGGGATCAAGGATCAATCCACATACACATGAATCCTACTAGCACCGACAAATAACACAAGAAATAGCAACTCCAGACCAATCAAATCACCCTACTCACAACCTCCGACAATAGCCCACTAAACCCAAGAGGCTCCTAATATCTGGTGAAGTCAAAGGTCTAGGATAATCTCTAATCACCTTCGTCTTTCTAAGGTCCACCTTAATACCATCACTCGGCACCACATAACCTAGGTTGCAACCCCTTACCACCAAAATTCCTATCTCACCTACTAGCACCCAACCTTCTTCCTTAAACTTGCAGTAATAATCTCATATTATTCACATGCACTACCTCATTAGGGAAAAAACCACATTATCATCACCAAAACCACCATAAACCAGTTAGAGTACGGACTAAAGATATTACTCATAAGATATATAGGCATAACCGACATACTAGTCAAACCAAAAGACACTACCCCAAATTCAAAATATTGGAAAGGGGAACTCAATGCCTCATCTACCACTACCAACAATTCTATAAACAAATCAACTTAGGTTTAACACCTCCAATTCTAACAAGATGATAAATGCAACCCCTTAGAGACTAATTGTACCTTAAGACATGAAATGGATTTACATCCCTTGCTATTACTTAAGAACCTCCCCCTCAAAGGAGGGCCCATTAGGGATTTGGGATCTAACTCTACGGGTCCAACCATCCATGCAGACACAACATGCATGCAACGATTCGATCCTTAATATGACATCATAATCTACTACGCCAACTCGAACAAGCCACAAAGAAAGACCTAATGCATTACAAACCCGGATCAACACCTAGGAACATTCTAGCAACAATATATCCAACCAAGAGATAAACACCAAAGGTTCACATCACAACTCAGGGCACATAAGAAGCCCCACCATAAACTAAAAGAAGAGAGAAGAAACTGTGAAACTCAGATCCATCAAAATCAAAACCTTCTACTTACCTTCCTTCACCTTCCTCTCTGAAGCTGCATGATCAACTAAAAGAGCGAAAAATATTCATTAGAGGGAAAAGCCCTATCTCACCTCTAAAGCACGATATAGACTAGGAAGAAGGGAAACATTTCCTAAAACGTCTCATAGCCTCCTACTCATAGATGTTGTGCACAACACAACCATGAATATGACTCTAATTGATGCGGTATGTTAAACTTCGATGATCTAACAACCTAGTGCTCTGGTACAATCTTTGTCACAACCCAAACCTAAGTCATTTCTATTGAGTTTTTCAGGTGATAGATGGGTTCTTGATATTCTTTCTGATATTGTGAATTTGGGAGTAATGTCGATGGATTTGGCTAATAAACCAGCTATTCCTATAGGTCTCATAAATAGGGTCTTTAATCCCTACCTTGTTGTGTTTGTGGTTGTCTTTGGTGACGGCATGTTGGTTCATTCCCGGAGGTGAGGGAGAGCTTTGGGATCATATGAGGGTGATGTTGTGAATGTTGATGCATATGGGGTTACTTATGAATTATGGGAAGTGGGGATCTTTGGGAGTACTATTGCAAATCTTGGGGGATGAGAGGTTGTGTGCCATATATAGTAAGTGTGAATTGTGGGTAGAACTCTTTAAGGATAATTGTATGGGTGTGCATTATCACCCAAGTAAGGCTAATGTTGTGGTTGATGTTCTAAGTAGGGTGTCTAGGGGTAGCCTAGCATACGTGGATAATGGTGGCAAAGAGGCGACTAGAGAGGTCCATTTGTTCATTAGATTAGGAGTTAGGTTGGAGGAAGTTGAGAATGGTAGTGTAGTGTTCTTGATAGTTCCAAATCTTCTTTGGTTGAAGAGGTCTAGTTTAAGCTAGTCCTTGATTCTTCCTTGTTAGAGTTGGAAGTTTTGGGTAAAAGATGGTAGAGTGGAGATTGTCTCCCAAGGGGGAGATGGTGGTTTATGGTATCAAGTGGACTATGTGTGTTTAAGGTTGACAAATGGGTTAAAGTTTGTAGGTCCTTGTAGGGTTTGGAAGACAAAATGGTAAGGTTGTATGAGGATTAGAATTACCTAGGGGTATGGATATGGTTTGTCTGGTTCTTCATTCTTCTAGGTTGACGGGATATATATGTGACTCTATTGCTATAGAACTCTTTGAGGTTGTGGGTGTTATGGAGGATGAGTTACCTTGGGAGATGGTCTCGGTGGAGGTATTGGATGGAAGGGAAGAAAAGTTGATTAATAAGGGTGTGGAATTTGTCAAGGCCCTTTGGAAGAATCGTGAAGTTGAAAGTGTCTCTCAGAGTTGGAGCGGGCATGGATGAGCAAGATTTGTATCTCTTTCCTTTTATTCAAGCTTATGATAACAATTCAAGTGCTTCTTGTGATTTCAAGTCTTATGTTTTAGACCCTATGTCATTTACATGCATTCATATTTGTGTTGACAAGTTCATGATGATTTTGACACTTATGTTGAGATTTTGAAATTGTTGTTTTAAATGTATTATTGTATTCTTGTTGAGGTTGATTTCTTTATTATTACTCTTATTATGTACATTTCTCTGATATTTAGGGTAGAATGTCCCCAGGGAGAGATATTAAAACTATCCCAAAAAAATTCCCAAAAATGTGCTTCGGAAGTACCGGGAATCGTAATTTTCATAATCTTTAAATCCGTGTGTGATATTGAAAATACAACTTCATATTCTTAATCGGGGGAAAATTTAGTATGGAATGGTTCTAACCCTTATTTTAGAGCAACCATAGCAAAATTCTAAATTTCAAAGGTTGCAAATTCTAGTGTCCATGCACACCCAAGGTACGACGATCCAAGGGCGCGGACAACCTATTTTTTTGGTCAGTTTTCTTATTTCGGTCCAAGGCTTTTTGATCTTGGGCCTAAGTCTTCCCATACATGAAATAACTTATACTTACCCATGTTTCACCATCATATCATACAGGACATTCCCCATTACTCTCTCAAACCATTAGACAAATATTTTAATCAAAATTCAAGTGTCCAAATCTCTTCCGAATCTAAAGGATTTCACTCGTGCTTCAGGTCTCCATTTCAAATCTTCATGAATAGATTCTCAAAAGTCATGATATGTGGGTTTCAACTAGTGGTTCCTTTAACCCATGGTGCCCAAGCTTTCTTTTTACTTAAAACTCATGTTTTTAAGTTGTTTTACTTATTGGTCTTACTTATTATGAATTTGACTATGAACTATGTTGGTGTTTTGTAAAAGTATGATTGTTTTAGCATGTTTTGAGCTATGAATCTTTAATCTATCTTGAGATTTGATGAAGCATTTTGATGTATATTTTATGATGGTATGACAAAGATTTCTTTCATGATTTCACTCTTTAATTGCATGGTTTTACACTAGCCTTACACACCCACCAACAGTTTGATAGAATGTCTGATTTAGGGTTCTTGAGTTATTGATAGTCTATTGCATGATTTATGAGTCAAATGGCTTATGGTTATTAAAGGAACATATATATGTGTATTTAAATCATATAAGCACTTACGGCATTGCAAGTGAATTGTTGGGATTTCATGTTTCTTGTGTTATAGGGAATTGTTGATGAGTTATTAAGACCTTATGCTAAGGGTTACACTTTTAAGAATTTGAAGCCTACTAGAAGGGGTTATGAACTATGTTATATGCCTTACCCTCTAGTACAAGGCCAATTTATACCTTAACGGGTTATGCACTATGTTCTATATCGTACCCTCATGAACGAATCAATACTATTTACTTACTCATGTCTACATGAAGGGGTTATGAACAATTTTGTACTCCTTACCCTCATGTATGATTTGAGGTTATGCAGTCTACTCATATGAAGGGGTTATCAACTATGTGGTATGCCTCACCCTCATATGCTATTCAATATTATGTATTATCCCATGCTCACATGTAGGGGTTATAACCTATGCTACCTTCTACCCTCATGTGTTATTCATATCTCATGTTTACAAGTAGGGGTTGTGAACTATGCTATTTCTTTACCCTTATGTACTACCCATTACTGACTAGAAGGGATTATGACCTATGTTATATCACTCACCTTTCACTACAAGGTATTTGGATGATCTAATATGTCACTTTATTGTGTTAAACAAGTTACGCAAGTACGATTATTTTCAAGCATGTTTTACTTCAAACATCATGCATGCATGCCATATTGCTATATTCTTAGTTATTACCTAATCATGTATTTAGATTATGTGCCTATCTCTTATTCAATGGCATCCTACATACTTAGTACATTCAAACGTAGTAACGCATACTCTATGCCTATATTGATTCACTATGTTTGAACCGGAGCTCCTGTTGATTCTCCTCCACATGACTTGACAGATTCTTCAAGTTAGCTTTTGTGAGTCCTCTTATCCGGGGATAATATCTATCTTCTTTCATGCTTATGTTTAGTCTACATCTTGTACCTTTGGACTACTTGTTGTCATTATTATGAGGGTGAGCCTGGAAAGTGTCTTGGCTCCAACACCATTCTAAGTATAGAGGTGTTGCTGGAATATTATGTTGTATCTGTGCTTTAAACTTGACTCTCTATATTTTTATGTTAACAAAGAATTCACTTAGTCCCCTTATCCCTATTTTTTTACTCATTTATTGTTGTTTAATTTCTTCTGCGACCAAGGATGTGTAGATAATATGCTAATTGGTTTGTTTGGGGTTCCTTCGGGTCCTCCATTCAACATGTCACATCTAGGCCCTAGTTTGGGTCGTGACACCAAGCTAACCACTTGGCCTCATCAAGTTCATTCAGTAAACACATTTAACAAATCAGTGGAAGTCAGATAATATAAGGTGGAAAATCTTAGTCATATATAATCTTATCGAATCAATGAAGCTAGTATGAAAGAAAATAGCTCAACAATAAGATCCAATCAACAAATTGACCCTGGTCTATGAAGCCTTTATCAAATATTAGTTGCTGCCAATGATAGACCCATGACTACCTCAAATCAAAATAAAACGAGTCGAAAGTCTGACTCTAAGTGTTAGATGAAAATATAAATGAGAATCCTCTGGAGTAAGGGAGGGCTCACCAACTTAGCTGACTTCAATAGATCCTTAATTATGCGCCTGTTGATGATCTCTAGTACTTGTCTCTGCATCATAAAATTATATTGTGCAAACGACGTCAATACATGGAATGTACGAGTATGTAAAATGGCTGAATGAAACGTGCATCAAGGTAGAATTCTATTAACTCAGATAACTCAAATCAAGATATAAGAACTCAATCAAAAATGTCAATGCCTATCTAAAGCAAGAACAAAGAGTAGATGATGATCCATCAATACAATCAAATCCAATGTGAATCCAATCCAATCCAATCAGAGTATTATCAGTATAAAACCTATCTGGAGTTTCTCTTATCTAACAACAATTACTTATGAGCTAGTAATGGTACAACATTCCCACTGATATTGCCACAGCCATTTCGTACTTCCATTGAAAGATTTTGTGTACCCATCACACTCTTGCACACAAAATCTACGTTATGCAAATGGCTATGAGGACCCTTAAAAGGTAGACCCATGAATAAACCACGTTTGTGAAGCTTTTGGAGCAAAGTACTTTACAGCGTGAACTTTGTGACAGCTGGTAATGGTGGCAACACTATAGCTCCTTTCACGTCCATTGCCCTGGGATTCAATCGATATTGATTCCATCCATAGGAATTCTCATTAATATCCCTTGGTTGTGGCCTATTCTCAAATGGTGGTGGAGTTTATCCCTATCCTCAAGATCATCTTTCCAATTTATAGCTTCATTCACCATTACATTAGCATTCGTTTGAGCCATTTTCCTCTTAACATGTTGGATCTCTAAATCAATTGGAGCTAAAGGAATGCCTTGACTCCTTCTATTAGGCATACACACTTAGTATACCTTGCAAAGAAACTAAACCAACAAAATCAAAAATAAAAAGTAAAATACAAGAGAACTAAAAAATTAACACTTGAATTACACAGCTAGTGAAACCAAGTCAAAGTATCGAGGTATTCCCCTACAACAATACAATTTTTATTGATGAACGCTTAAGATATACCTCTATTTCAAGCTCAAAGTGATCGTCGAAGTAAATAAACCTAAGCAAGGATAGCATTGAATTCCACAGGGAATACTGTACTTTTGCAACTTGGTTCACCAACAATCAATTCAAACATCAACTACTAGATTCTTTAAAAAAGGGGGTGTTTTGTAGTGATTTGTAGAAAACAAAACTAAACCAATAAAATGGAGAGACAATAAAATTGGAGAGCAACATGGGTAATTTTGTTCCCCAATGTTTACTAACCTGATCTACCCGGATAACACAATTCTCAATTAGGACATTGGATACAGGGCGGTAATTTAAGTTCTTCCAGCCCTTTTCTGAAGGTGAAGGACGAATTTCACTATGGAGCTTGCTTAGCCTCTAAAACATGCCAAACTAACAATTACCCATTGTCCCAGTAAACCTCACCTTGGCCTATCACGACCCAAGCTTAGGGCCTAGACGTGACACGGTGCAAGGGGAACTCAAAGAGGCCCCAAGAAAGCCTCTTTGAACATCATTACACATTCTTGGTCACAGAAGCAATAAATAAAACAACAAGAGATAAATGTGGTAAAATCGGGGCTAAGGGGAAACACTTCCATATAATTATAATCAATAGACAAGAGTAAAACGCATATGATAGATACATAACATGTCCAACAACACCTCTAATAGATGGATAGGAGTAGGGCCCAAGACAAGGTAACAAGGCTCACACTCATAGTCAAAATAGACAATAAAATAGATGGTCTCAATACATAATAGGAGAATCACAGACTAAGGTCCTCGAAGTGGAGGACTCGCCAACTAGCTTGAACAACACCGAATTAGCCACGTGGAGGAGGATGATAATCAACATGGGCACTAATTCCTACATGGTAACATCATGTACGTATTGAGTATGTGTTAGTACATTTGAATGTACTAAGTATGTAGGATGCAACGCAGCAATCGGCCGACCTCAAAACTGATATACATAGCAATAGGCAATATGCATAATATAACAATATGGAATGTATGATCAATGCTAAGGTAAAACATGCGTAAGTATCTCATGCTCATATCGAATATCATATGTGTAGAAGAGACTAAGCTGGATTTCCAAATGTACAACCCTTTGGTAGGTTAGTGATAATGCCGCCCCATCACTTAGGTGAATAAGTACAAACCACCATCTAGGTTGGTGATAATGCAGCCCCATCACCATGGTAGAGAAGTACAAACCCTTCCCTAGGTTGATGAGTACAAAACCCTATATAGGTTTGTGATGATATTTCCCCATCACTAGGTGGAGAAGTACGAACCCTTCCCTAAGTTGATTAGTACAAACCCACATCTAGGTTATCCGGGTTCTTAGTTCCCAAGAATAGGACGTGGTCAAATGTAATACTTTATATAGAATTTATTGTATACATAAGCTCATTTCATCATCATATAGTTATTAATATCATATCTCATGCTTTGGACCTTCAACTACTCAAGAAACCACATTCAGCCATTTTATCAAACACTTTGAGGGTGTGTAATACTAGTATAAAACCATGAAATATTGAGGTGAAATTACGCAAGAAAATCAATTGTCAAACCATCAATCAACACCTTGAAATACCCTTAAGCGATATTCATCAAATCCCCTCATCAAATCATAAAATAGATCAAAGATTTATAGCTCAAACCATAGAAAAAGAGTCACAACTTTACATAGCTTTAACATAGTGTGCAGTGAATTTGATAATAATCAAGACACATTTGTAAATCAACTTTAAATCATGCAATTTGAGTAAAAGGAGGCTTGGGTATCATGGGTGAAAGGAACCCATGAAAGAAACCCACATACCTTAGCTTAGAGATGAACTTGGTAAATATTGGAGATGGAGATTTGAGCCTTGATGAAGAACCTTGAAGGAGGACCTTATCTTGGATGAGGATTGGGACTTTAGTTTGGGGAGTGAAAATATGAAAAAGCGTTTGAGTGAGTATTGAAAAAGATTTAGGATGATATGAGGATGAAATTTTGCTAAGTATAGGTGAAAACATGCTTGGGAACACATAGATCCAAGACATAGAATTCTTTGACCGAGCTAAAAAAAACAGTCACCAAAATGTATATGGGCGCATCACAGAGGCAACGCGAAAACCCCACTGGAAATTGCATTCTTGAAATTTCGTAATTGCTAATCTTTCACTCTTAAATCGGGGTTAGACCTTTTACACCTAATTTGGACCCCCTAAAAGAGAGTATGAAGTCAGATTTTCGAAATAACAAATTCATTTCGAAATTATGGAATTTAAAATTTTGGGCATTCCGAGGCATATTTTCGGACACTTTTTTTGGTCGTTTCAACATCTCCCCTTGGGAACATTAATTCTCGAACGTAAAAGAGACGTATAAGATAAGAATGATCATAACAAACTAGCCCCAACTAAAATACAACATTACATTTAAAACACCATTTTCAAAATCTCAACATAAATGTAAAATCATCATAATTTTCCAACTTAAACATGAATGTATATGAATGACATAGCGGCTGAAACATAAGACATGAAATCACATAGGGGACTTAGTACTAGTACCTTAGGCTTGAGTGGAGTGGAATAGGTATGGATACTACTTTTTCATGTCTGGTTCAGCCTCCTAAGTAGCACTTTCGATTTGTTGGTTCCTCTAAATGACCTTAATAGATGCCACCTCCTTGTTCCTCAATCTCCTCACTTGCCTATCTAGGACCTGAACCGAAACATATTCATAAATTATGTTATCCTCAACAACACCCATAACATCAAGAGGCACAATAGTGTTATGATCACCAGCACACTTCCTCAATATAGAGAGATGAATCATCGGATGAACCAAATTCATGTCACTAGGCAACTTCAACTCATAAGCTACCTTGCCAACCCTCTTCAAGACCTCATAAAGACCAACATATCATGGACTCACTTTCTCCTTTTTACCAAAACGAACCACACCTTTAATTGAAGAAACATTCAAATAAACCTAATCACTCACTTTGAATACAAGGTCTCTTGTTCTCACATTGGCATAACATTTTTAATGACTTTGGGTTGTTCTTAACCTTTCCCTAATCACCCTAACATTCTCAAGAGCCTCCCTAACTAGGTCTGGTCCCAATAACGCCCCCTCTCAAACCTCAAACCACCCAACCAGTGATCTACAACGTCTCCCATAAAAAGCCTCATAAAGAGCCATACCGATACTAGAGTGATAGTTATTATTCTAGATGAACTCAATCAAAGGAAGATGGTCACCCCAACTACCCCTCAACTCCAATACATATGCCCTATGCATATCTTCAAGGGTTTGAATTGCCCTTTCTGCTTGGCTATCCGTTTGAGGGAGAAAGGTCATACTAAGGTGAACTTTTATTCCAAGAACCTTTGAAAGGCCCTCCAAAAGTGCAAAGTGAATTGTGAACCCCAATCCGATTGATGGAAAAAGGAAGCCCATGCAACCTCACTATCTCATGGATGTACAACCTTGCATACTGTTCAACCCCATATTTGGTCTTAATAGGTAGAAAGTGAGCCGATTTCGTCATCCTATCAACTACCACCCATGTAAAATCAAAATCTTTCATAGTTTTGGCCAACCCAACCACAAAATCCATGTTAATCACCTCGCACTTCCAAGTGGGGATCTCTATGTCTTGGGTTAGGCCACCCGTCTTTTGATTTTTTGCTTTGACTTGTTAACAACTATGGCAATCGGAAATGAATTTTACAATGTCCCTCTTGATGCCTCCTCACCAATACACAGAGCTCAAGTATCTATACATTTTGATGGAACCGGGGTGAATAGAGTGAGAAGAATTATGGACCTCATCAAGGATCTTCTCCCTCAAACCATCAATACAAGGCACATACAACCTACCTTGGTACCTAAGGGGCACCATCTCCCCTTTGGGAGAAAACCTCTACTTTTCCCTTTTTCACCAAGGCCTTCAATTCAAGTAAGGAGGAGCCAACATCTTATTTTTCTATCATCTCATCAACCAAGAAAGACTTAGAGCTATCAATAACCACAACATCATCATCACCAACCTCTTCCAATCTAACCCCCAATCTAGCCAATCTGTGTGACCCCTAGCTATTTCCCTATTACCACTATCAACATGAGCTAGCCAACCCATGGAAACCCGACTTAAAGCATCTACCACAACATTTTCCTTACCCGAATGATAATACACACTCATGTCATAATCTTTGAGAAGTTCTAGTCACCTTATTTGTCTCAAGTTCAGATCTTTTTTAGTGAAGAAAAATTGGAGTCTCTTAAAATTAGTAAAGAAATTAACATGTGTCACGACCC
>JAABOM020064271.1:0-90434 GCA_011800125.2 Solanum clarkiae | reverse complement strand
TTTTCATTGTCATATTGTCTTGTATGATTATCTATATGTCACATGTTACATATACAGTCCTACAGCTCCAATAATGTAACCATCATAAGAACCATCTCAACGATAATTAAAAGATAAGTATATAGTTTTGATAGGTGGTAGCCCGAGGGGGTGGAAGCAACACCTAGCCAAGGACGATTCTATCACAGGTGGTAGCCCGAGGACGTTAAGGAAGAACCTAGCAAAGGGACAATCCATATATCACGAGGGCTGGAAGAATCAGCTAGCCAGGGAAACATCTTATTACGGGGGTAGCCCCAGGGGTTAAGGAAGAAACTAGCGAGGGACGAACCCGATATAGTTCACCACTGATCAATTGGTCGTTTGTATTACAGCTGCGCACAGATTTTACAGTACAAATTCTACAGTAAAGGTAAAGAAATATAAAACACATAAAGTACATGATCCCATAGTATAACTAAAGGTGTTCTTTATGCTACACAAGTGTACAGTTTCACTTGAGTTGTTATATCATATACAGTGTTTCCTGCCTTACATACTCAGTACATTATCTCGTACTGACGTCCCTTACGGGGGACCTGTATTTCATGTTGCAGGTACAGGTGCTAGTAGATATCCCTAGTAGGAGTACAGGATATTCAGCTGTTGTCACCAAGATCCAGGTCGATTCGGGGCTTTGTATATGTCTAGAGCTTATATGTTTTATTGCACAATTTGTTGAGGCGAGGCCTGTTCCGACCCTTATCAGATGTCTTTCTTTATTTAGAGGCTTTGTAGACTATGTAAAGTAAAATGTGGTCATGTATCGTACTTTAAATACCGTGGCCCCAACGGCCCAGACATATGCATTTCCTTTTGGCTTGTTATCACTGTTTACCTTCTTAAAGGCATGACAAAAGCAACAACCCCTTATAGTATGTATAGAAAGCACATAGTTACAAGTTGGTTCTCCCGAGCCTTATCGGTAACGGGTGCCAGTCCACCCTAACGGGACTTTGGGGTGTGACAAGCATGGCCTGTTTGCCACCACGAATAGTCATCGTCATACATTACCCCTCATTCTTTAGATTTTAAACTATATTGCTGGGCAATATACCTTTCTAGTGCTGGTTTAGTTGAGTTGACATTTGATTGAACTGTTGATCCAGGTGCTTGATAGCAATAGAATGAGACTCAATTTTTTGAATAATGGTAGATATGTCAGAATTCATCCACTTCAATGTATCATCTTGAGCGTCAACCTTCTTTAACAGGCGATCACACATCTCCTCAACTCTAGAGCTACCAACACTCGAATCTTAATTATGTGGTGGCACATAAAGACCATTCCTTCAATGAGATGTGCATCCCTAATTAGCATCTCTATCTTTGCCCTTGTTTCCTTCATAGTATCCTCTTCGAGTGTTATCTCTAAAAGAGCCATCCCTATTATAATTCCAACCTTGGTTTCATTGACCTTGGAGCTAATAGACCTGATTGGACCCTTGGGCATTGGTTTGGAAACCCATTATCTAACCACTGACGAAGTAAGTGTCCTCCTCATAGTAAGTATCCTTGTACGTGGGTGCTCATGAAGGCTAATGAGCTATTATATTAACATGTTCTTCTTTCTACTTCATCAACAACTCCATATTATAGTTCTAATCCGAGGAAGCTTTTGCATCATATCCTCATTTATTTTTACTTGCACCAAATTAGTAGTGATTATGAACGAGCTCTTTGTTTTCTAGCCTCTTAGAAATCATCAAGAATGGATGATTTAGAAATCAGCCTCCCATGATGGTGTCAGCAACAGGTTGGCTATTCTCATCTAGGACTCAATAAAAGAACTCCACTAAGGTGTCATCGATGATTTTGTGGTCAGGGTTACTCCTAAGACACTTTGTGAACCTCTCCCACGTGGTACTGATAGGATCACTAGGAATTTTCTCGATGTTGTTGATTTGGTCTTTCAACTTCAGCTTCTTCGACCTCGAGAAGAACCTCTCTAGAAAGGCCTTTTGCTATTCAGCTCAGCTGGTGATCAAACTCTGTGAGAGCTCCGATAACCATAGTGTTGCATTACCTATTAGAGACAATGGGAGGACATGTATCCCAACAACATCCATAGACAGATTCTAAATTTCCATCATGCTCATATAAGCGAAGACAATGTTGTGTTGATGGTTATGGGGATCCTCTGATAGTTGGCCCGCGAACAACTCATGATTCTATAGCATTTGAAGTAACCAACTCAAAACCATGAACTTTGTGTCATCCAATAGTGGTGATAACATAATAACTCTAGTGACATCCAAAGCCATAAAATTAAGTTGGTATTGATTCCATGTATGTGCGCGACATTAAGATCCTGTGGTGGTTGGTAAATATCCTTAAGGGAGGTGATTTTTATTGTTCTCACCCTAGTTCTGGTTCAAAGCTGCATTCACTGCAATATTTACAGCATTGTTTTCATTGTCCAAGTACATTATTCTCAGCGTCCTTTGGATCTCAATGTCAAATAGAGTCAAGGGAATGCCTCAACATCAAGTGTTGTGCATACACTACAGTTGCATGATGAAATAAAATAAAAACAACAAAAACATAAAATGAGGGAAATAAGTATTAAATCTTGATTACTCAAATTAAACAAGTCTAGTCGTATTCCCTGGCAATAATGCCAAAATCTTGATGTCGACCTAGCTACACCTCCTTTTTGAAGGATAAAGTAGTCATTGTCATATTACATAACCTAATCAAGGTTAGGGTCGACCCCATAGGAAATATGGTAGATCAGAGTAATTTCAAGCTATTTGAGTTAATTAACCTACTTAACTCCCGAAAAAGGGGGGCTTATAAATTACAAAAAGTAATCCTAAACTAAAACAATTGTGTGAAATGAGTAAGAAGAGTAACTAGGGTATTGTCTTCCCCATGATTCCCTAACTTGGTATGACCAAATAATCGCATTCATTTCTAGTGTGTTGCATGCAAAACGATAAGTTAAGTTTATCGAAACCTTTGATCTAGGTGAGAGGTAAATTTCACTATGCAATTTGATCTACCCCCACAGTGTAACATTACTAACAACTACCTTCAGTCCTAGTACAATCTCCCCTTGATCCAGTTTAGTTGATTAGACGAGAAAACATCAATTGAATAATGTTGATTAATCTCTTGTATTATTCATTACTACCTTGATTCAGTCCGTAACACTAAGAGAGTTTTAATATTAGCCACTATTAAACAGTGAGTACTAAGTTTACGACCCGTACTTGGGCTTCGTAAAATTTATTCTTCAAATCTAAGCACAACTTCTACAAGACCTTTATATTGGTTGTATTAAGACTTATGCCCAAAATAGGGTGTTGACTAATGAATTTTAAAAATATCCCAACTTCTAATCCTCAGGGTACAAAAGCTCATCTATGACTCATACATAATTCTTTGGCTCGTCTGAAAGTTCGTAGATGCAACTTTAAGAAATCAACCCTTCACTGGATCTCACTTACAAACCCACTCTATGGTTTGTGGAAACTTCCATTGCATGTAGAGGTCGTCATACAAAAGCAAAATTGTAGAAAATGCACACTTAGCCCAAAATCTTGCCAAATCATGTAATCTAAAACAAACATAAAAACACATCAAATCCACTAACATCGCCTTGCAAACACATAAGATTTTAAGTTTTAAGCATCAAAACTATTTTATTTTGATAGCACATCACCAACCTCATCACAAATATAACAAGCCTTGACCTCACGAAATTGAAATGGTTGTCCTACAAACTCTCTGCGTCGGGGTGGGGGTCCCCTAAATTATCTTTGTCATCGAAATCTCTTTTTTCCACCCTGGATATCATATCTAATGAGCTCCATCATGTCAGCGTGATTGACAATCCTTATAAATGTTCCCCCGGCCAGAACTAAGAAAGTTGTGGCCTCTTGAAGATACCCTGTCATTTCCTAAAGTTGCGAACAAGGAATCGACCAAAATATCTAAGGCAAAATCATAGAAGTTGTAAGAGGATCGATGGAACTGAGAAAAGACCCACATGACTCATGACTAGCTTAACTAGAGCTATAGAAAGGCTACCCGGTGCTATGGAAATTAGTACATCAACAGTAGCTGGGGCTGGAGGGGCTCTCTCCAATATAGCCAACAATAGCAAAAGTAACTCTCGAACTGAGGATGTAGCATCATGGGCAAGAAGAAGTGAGGCATTTCATATCGGCCCCTATAGCACATAGGTAGGAAATGGGGAAGCCGATCTAGTCTGTCCTCTAGGTGGAACTGCCACTCTAAAAAGTCCTCAGCCCCTGGCCCTATCATGAATCTTGCCTCGATCTTGAGCGGAAGATACATAAGTTGTCCCCAACTCTCCCACTAATCGATAAGAACTAGTAATTTAAATCTACACAGAGAGGAGGAGATCAGACATGTTCAAACAATTGATAACAAGAAATGCATGAATAGAAGTAAGATATGAAAGTTTTTCGTATCAAGTGCCCCGTAGCCTCCCGAAGATAGGTGTGGATGTCTATACACTAATTCACGAGACTTTTCCCTATTTTGGAACAAGGTAAGGTGGTTTGCTTGAGTTGCTTAACCGCCCCTCAGCCCAATGCTACTAGACACCCTGCTCTTGACTCGCGAGCTTAACGAACCTAGAGCTCTAATACTAAACTTGTCATGACCCAAAGTCAGATTGCAACTAAAGAAAGATAGACTAAAGTGGAAAAAAACTCATATAACATAAGAAATCTCCCTAACCCTAGAGTCATGAGTACAAGATCATCTAAAGTAATACTAAAGAGTACATACAACTATCTCAATGAAAACACAAAGCTATCTCATAACATCTGATATAAAGTCAGAAAGGAAACAATAAAGGAATCTTGAAGGCCCACGATGACTCGAAGTCTAAGCCTCACTACTAAGATCTAGACAATAACTCACCTAGAATGATCAACTATCCTGTGCAGGTCTCTATGCTCGGTCTGTATGGAAGAAACAAAGTAGAGTTGAGCAATCGAGGTGTACCTAGTATGTTCAATCAACTGGAAAGAGAAATCGAAACATGCAATAATGATGAATCCTATCACCTATGTCAAAAAGGTTAAAACACAATTATAATATACAAAAAGGTAATATAATATATCCATAATAACCCATCGAACTATATATGAGAGATGTGAATGTGATGCTTGAACTCATTAGATCATATGCCAAGTGTTTCACAGCCTTGTCACTTACCCGTGGTTAAGGAATTGTCAGCATATCCCCACATTTCTACCTGCACATGGTCAAGGAGTATTATAAGGTTCAACTTTGCCACCTTCCCGTGGTCAGGGATTTGTAAAGTGTATATCTCGCCTTTTCCTCTTGCCCTCGCAAAAGGGCTATGTAAACATTACCCTTGTCTCCTGCTCGAGTCAAGGGGTTGTTTAAGCATTACCCTCGCCTCCTACTCGGATCAAGTGGTTGTATAAGCATTTCCTTTACCTCGTGCTCAACTCAAGGGGTTGCATAAGAATTATCCTTTCCTCTTAGTTAGATTAAGGGGTTGTATAAGCATTATCCTTACCCCATACTCGGGTCAAGGGGTCATATAAGCATTACCCTTGCCTCTTGCTCGGTTCAAGGAGTTGTATAAGTAATACCTTTGCCTGCTACTAGAGTTAAGGGGTTGTACAAAGAAGTATGAAATAATTGCAAGTCAATGATACCAATCAAGATATGTGTGTATACATAATATAATCACATCATGATAAGAGTACTAATATATAAGCCTCAAATGACCATGAAGGGTAAAATCAAATTCCACAATAGGAGTGACAATCTATCATAATATTGCATATAGTTATAATCATATCAATGATCAAGTATATTGACAGTACCAGACCTCACTCATCCCCAAACTGCACACATGATCATCAAAAGTATCTCATAAGCCCTCAATGGCCATGACATTTCCCAATTTGTATCACCAGCCTCAAATTATCACAATAATATCCAAAAGAATCTCAATTCATAAGATTTCATCTAAAATTATAAATAGGATTACAATGTACTTAATGCTCGGCTCAACCGGGATCACATTTTCATTAATATTCCATCGTAAGAACATAGACACTAATGAATTAGTCTAGGTCTCACAATTAGCACGTAAACATGATCAATAACTCAAATTTCATCACAAAAAGGTTAGTTGAACCTATCAAAGGTCAAGGGTTTGAACCTAATACAAATTTTTGCTCTCCAATATTTTGTCTCCAAGTATAAAATCCTAAAAAGTACTCTAATGATGTTCTCTGCTCTATTATGTTGTACTCCTTGATAAAAATAACCTAATTATACTATTTACAGTATTTAAAACTAAGACAAAAAAATAGAAAATCTAGTTGGCGAACCTTACGACACACAGTTATGACTCGTAACTGGATTTATGAGTCGCAATCAGGGTCTCATGTTCAGCTTCTTGAATCTTGGACTTCACTACTATGGATCCACTTACGAGTCATAGTCTGACTTATGACTCGTATCTCTTTCTCGTAGACTTCATCATCATCATCTGGTCCTTCTCTAAAAATCTGCACGAAACCCCTCTATACAACTCGCTGAGTGATCTAATACTCGTATAAGGGTCTCGTATAGATAAACTTCAGACTTTCATTCTTCACCGGAAATTCCCATGAAAATCATTCTACGAGTCATAGATTGCTCTACGACTTGTAGAGGGTCTCGTAAGCCTTCAAAAACAAGAAAAGTCTGTACTTTTCACCAAAGGTCATGTAAACCTACTTTCCTGCAAAAACAAACACAAAAACATATAAAAACTACAAATATTGCATTGAGAACACATTAAATCCTATGTTTTAAGCATCAAATGTGTTGTATTTTGACGGCACATCAACGAGTTGCAGGGTGCCAAATATTTCTCAAAGATCGACTTGCGATCCGAGTACCACCAGCTATTAGTCAGGGATGTTGATATTCCAAAGACAACATTTAAGGTGAGGGTATGGACATTTTGAGCTCCCTATCATGTCTTTTGGGCTTACAAATGTCGCAACAACTTTTATGGATCTAATGAATCGAGTCTTTAACTATACATGGATGAATTTGTGATCATGTTTATTGATGGCATCTTGATATATTCATGGTTAGAAGATGAGCATGCAGACCACTTGCGAGCTATAGTACAGACTCTCCAAGACAACATGTTATATGCTAAATTCTATAAAGGTCAATTTTCATTAACTTCTATAATTTTTCTTGGTCATGTTATTATTTGTGACGGTATAAAGGTCGATGACCAGAAGATTGAAGCAGTAATTACCTAGCTTAGACCCTTGAATTTGATAGAGGTTCGTAGCCTTTTTGGATTGGCAGGATATTATAGGAGGTTTGTTGAGGGATTCACCTTTATCTCGGTACCACTGACAAAATTGATGTATAAATCAGCTAAGTTTTAGTAGACTAAAGCATATAAACTGAGTTTTCAAGAGATAAATAAAAGGCTTACCACCGCAGCTATCTTAACTCTTCTTGAAGGCACCAAAGGTTACGTTGTATATTGGGATGCCTCAATTATTAGCCTAGGTTGTGTTATTATGTATCAGGGTAGGGTTATCGCATAAGCTTATAAAGAGTTATGAAAACATGAACAAAACTATCCTACTCATGATATTAAGCTGGCTGCAGTTGTTTTTGCCTAAAGATTTAGCAGCATTATCTATACGAGTTCATATTGATGTTTTTATAGACCACGAGAGCCTCCAATATTTATTTAAGCAAAAGGAGTTGAACCAATGATAAAAAAGATGGATAGAATTACTAAAGAACTATGATGTTTACATTTTATACCATTATAACAAAGCTAATATTGTTGTTGATGTGCTCAGCCAAAAGTCCATGAGTAGTCTAAGATATTTTGAAGCTAATAAGGCTAAAATGATAAAAGATTTACATCATCTATCTAGTTTTCTAGTTTGATTAGTAGATGAAGAGAATGGAGGTGTAATTGTTCAAAATACAGAAAAATCTTCCTTTATTACTGAAGTGAAAGAGCGACAGAACGAGGATCCTAAGCTTATGACACTGAGAAAAAGTAGTCAACAACAGCAACATCCTTTATTTAGCTAATTAGAGATGGTACCAGGGCAATTTATGTGTGCCAAACATCGGAGGGTTCCATGCCAAGATATTTTTTAAGCCTGTTATTATAGATATTTTGCTCAGTATGGAGCAACAAATATGTATCAACGCCACCGGAAGATCTATTGGTGAAATGGCATAAGAAAAAGATATTGCAAAAATGGTAGCCTAATGTCCCAACTACCAGCAAGTTAAAGCAACACATCTTAGACCTAAAGGCCAAGCTTAGTATATTGAGCTTCCATTATAGAAATGGGACACAATAAATATAGACTCCATAACTTGTTTTCCTCAAACTCCATGCGTGTATGATTCTATTTAGATAATTATTGATAGACTGAAAAGATCCGCTCATTTTTTCCCAGTAAAAATGACATATTCAGTAGAGGGTTACGCCAAGATTTACACTTAAGGGATTGTTCAAATTCATGGGCTTCTATAATCTATTATCTCTAATTGAGGGGATCAATTTATAGCATATTTTTGGAAACCTTTTCAAAAGGGTTTGAGCATACAAGTAAATTTTAGCACCTCTTTTCATCCATAAATTGATGGACATACAGAGCATATTATTAATTCCATTGAGAATATGCTACAATCTGCGTTCTGGACTTTAAAGGAAGCTGGGATGATCATCTACCTCTTAGCAAGTTCAGTTATAATAGCTTCCAAGCTAGTGTTCAAAATAGTGCCTTATGAAACACTATACGAGTGAAGGTGTAGGTTGGTAATTGATTGGTTTGAGGTAGGGGAGGTAAACTTGCTAGGCCCTAATCGAGTTCACAAGCTATGGAAAAACTAAAACCTATCAGAGACCAATTACAAAAGGCCCAGAGTCGGCAGAAGTTTTATACCAATGTTCGATGATGAGGATTAGAGTTTGATGTAGAAATTGTGTTTTCTTGAAAATATAATCTTTGAAGGGTATCTTGCAATTTGGAAAGAAAGAGAAGCTCAGTCCTAGGTATGTTGGACCGTATAAGATTATTCAAAAAATTAGCAAGATGGCAAACAAGGTTGATTTGCCTTCAAATTTGGGAGCAATCCATCCAATATTTCATGTATCTATGTTGTGCAAGTGTATTGAAGATCCTGTAATGACACCCAGTTTAGGAGCACTAAGCATAAACAAGTTGGCCTGAAAAGTGAGCTGAAGTCTGGGTTACAACGCCACTTACGGCCTATAAGATGACATACATCCCATAGGTTCCTTTCTTAAACATAGAACTTCCATAAGGGAAACAGTTTCCAAGTATTGGGTAACTCACAGACCAAGTTACAACCTATAGGGTACCTTACGACCTGTAGATAGGTTCGTGAGTGGGACCATAGACATAAAGGAAATTTGGAGTTTTCAGAAAGGTTTACAAGTTATTAGATGGCCCATGGACCAGGATACAACCGGTATATGGTTTCATGGAATGAGGTCAAGAGTAAAGAGAAAACTTGGCAAAGTGTGGAAGGACTCTACAGGCCCAACCACACCCCGTAAGTAGTTTCATGGCATGTACTATCAATCATGGTTTTTGATGCAGCAGAAGTCAGCTTTCAGGATTTTCAAGTGTGTCATCAAACCAAGGGACTTATGGCCCGTAATTGGGGTTCCAATAAGTCTCTTTTGACAGTTTTAATAATAGGAAATTTAGTTATTTCTCACAATTCTATTCCTATACTATGTCATTTAGGGAATGGAAAAGGACCTGTTTTAGCCTTCAAGCCCTAGTTCCTATCATTCATCATTCTCAGATTCTCTAAGGCAAAAGAGGCTCTCAAGACTAGGCAAAAACAAGGCTAGGGTTTCCATCATTTCTTTCTCAAAGACTTCAATCTCGTTCTTCTTTAGTTCTCTAGGTATGTAAGTTGATTTATGGATACCCTTTCACCCATAAAGTCCACTATTATACATTTGACCTTTTCTTTAAGTTTCTCAATTTTATGTCCATGCTTATGATGATTTCATGACCCTTATGTTATTATATGATATTCATAAAGTTCAATGACTATTTTACAAAGAAAATATATGCATGTTTGAATCATAATGATGATTCCATGATGAGTTTTGACATGATTAAGGTTGGGAGATTTCAATGTTCCTTTTCAAAGAAATTTCCTAAAGCTTATGTGATTTATGATTGTTCCATGCATCAATTAATCCCACCTTATATTCAATGAAAGTTTCTTGTGAATTATGACTTTGACTAAGGCATTTATGAAGAGATTTAAAGCTAAGTTACCAAAGATATATGTATGATAATTATTTCCCTGAAAGTTATTTAAGAAAGATTCTTAAGTTTGAGCTACTCCTATGATTGCTACTTATGATTTTAAGAGTATGTTTTAAAGACTTATGTGGGATGACTTAGCACTGAGAGGACTAGAGATTGAGACTCATTTCCTTAGTTGAGGCATGATCCCTTGAAGCTAAATCTCAATGTCCCTAACTATGTATCACAAAAAAAGTCTTTTATAAGCTAGGCTAGTCTAGTGGATCCATGTAGGTCCAAAAGTTATGAAAAATGAAATTGCAAATTTATTAAGTTTTGGACATCTACCTTGACAAGTAGATTCCTCTTTTCCCAATGGAAGGAATGGATTGGCCTTTTCCTAATGGAAGGAGTCAATTGGCCTTATCCCAATGGAAGGAACTAATTGGATTCTATGTAGTAGCTCACATGGACTTACTCTGGGTTATGGTTCACTCCTACAAGTTTTATGATCTTAAAACATGTCTTCCCTATATGATATGTTTACTTATGATGACATTACAATTTCATCTGTGCATTACACCTGATGTACTTAGTACATTTAAACATAGTAACATATATTTGCCTATATGATTTAACCATGTAGGGACAAGTGCACCTGCATCGGCTCATAGCTAATAGTTGGCATTCAAGACTAGTTTATTGTTGTGGTGAACCCTTAGTTTGAGACATCCACCCATTTTCCACTCTATTTTGTACTTTATTTTTTTGACGATGTATTTATAGCCCTTCTAAGGCTTTACTTTCTATGTTGTCTATTATGGAATTCCTTTCTGTTTGATAGAAATCGACCATACCAATTGGGTTCGTTATGTATTAGTGGTATTCTTATGGACAAAAATGGTGTTTCTATTTCACTGTTTTCTTTCAGTATTGCTTCATTGCATAAAATGACCCATAGTATGTTTCCTCTTATGCTTTCCCCAATAAGTTTCTATCTAACGCATATGAATGCTTGAGATACTTCGATGGCTTGGGTAAGGTGTCTTCGGGTATCTCATTCATCATGTGACAACTAGGCCTCTAGGTAGGGTTGTTATAGATCCTTTCCGTATTACTCACATTGAGGATATCCACATCACAAAAGACTTATCTTATGATGAGATACCAATGGCTATTTTAGATCGACAAGTAAGAAAGTTTCGAAATAAAGAAGTGGCATCCATGAAAGTGTTATGGCAGAACAACAATATTGAGAAAGTAACATGGTAAGTCGAAGAGGAAATGATAGAGAAGTACCCCTTTCTATTTACAACTTACGGTGAGTCATACTTGAAAATTTGGCAGTTATCTAGTTATAGTAGCATAAATTTTAAATGATTTGAAAGTGTAATTTATATATTTTGTCATGGGATAGTTGTACTAAGCTTAGTAATTAGAGTTTTGGCAGTTGATCTATAGTTTTCAATGGTAATGGGTATATCCTCAAAAAATAATATTTTTGGTAGATGGTAATGCAACCAAGGGGTTGTCTTGACACATTCACGGACAAATGCTCTTTATGAGGAAGATTGTGACGCCCTATGTTTCTCCTCTTCCATTATACACATAATGTGGCATGCCATATAAGGCGTATATGCTTTTGTATAGTACTTAAGGATAATTAGGACTATTAATGAGTGGTAATATCATGGATTTGATGTTTTAAGTCAAAAAAATCCCCTAAGCACATATTCAAGGTTAAAGAAATGGTTCGAGTGGAACCTCACATTTTTCGGAAGGTTTGAATTATGTTTTACTTTTTAAAAAGGACGAGGAGTGTATAATTTTCTAATAATAGATTTTTAAGGGGTATTTTAATATAACAATAGCCATATGTTAAGTTTCAGTGTCAAGCAAGTTATAAGATAAAAATTGGCCAAAGTTATCGTAAGCTTCATTAAAATATCTTTCTTAACTTAGGTTCATCTTTCTCAGACCAATCTCCCAAAATATAATGATTTATAAGGGCCATCACCTATAAAATAGAAAGTCTATAAGTCTAGTTTGCAATACACAAAACCACACATGAATATGACTTCACAATAAAACGTTATGGCAGCTTTACCATGACTGCCCAAGAAGCAAATTAGTCCTGGGCCAAGTCGAGTTAAGCCCATCTATATATAGGATAATTTGATCTTTTAAAGCTCAGAACACTACATTTTTGTCCCAAAACAATTGGGAAACTGAAGAGAAAACTCCCACAAAGTTCCTAAGAGATTTAGGTAAGTTTTTCGCATTTTTACTATTAAAATTTGTCCTTGTGTCTGGAAATGTGTGTCTTATGCTTTGCAATTATTTTTTCCTCGTATTAGCTCCGTTTGAGGTTATGGTGGATGGTAAAAATTGGGTTCTTGATGGTTATTCTAGATATACAACTGGTGTGTTCAGGTAAAAATCATTGGGCTCTTTTATGATTATTTTTACGAAGTTCTATGAATGTTTCCTCGCGTAAATGCTATATGACAAATTGTCAATTAATGCTCAATTATGGATTGTTTATCGGTGAGGATAAATTACCTATATATAGTGATTATGAAGCTTAGGAGGTAAGTAATAACTTTCATGAAAGAACTTCGGCATTTGGACATCCGTATGAAAGGTATATATGTTAAGGCGAAGCTCTGTCCCTCCTTTTAGAATGAAATCCAAAAAAATTCCAAAAATGTCAAATGCGATATTTTAATATTCTTTTGCTAGAAAGACATTCTGTAAAAAGGCATTAGGATTGCAATTGAATTATTTCCATGATGAGGTGAGGTTGATTTTCTATTCGTTGGCTTAAATGGGACATTCAGTACCTATATATCAATATATCGGTTTTGCCTGAAAACCTGCCCTTATGTTTGAGGTATTGCACTTCTTGGTGTGGTTCACAAAAATAAATGAAGATTACAAGGGGAATGTGTAGCTCTCATAATCCTTCTTTCCTACTAAAACCTTATTTGAAGAACATAGAAAGTAACACGCTGATTTCCAATAATCTCTAGTATAATTCTTCTATTTAAACTACTAATGCACTTGATTTATTTTAAATACTTTCTTTTACTCATTGGTATGGAACCAAGTACAAGCACTATGTGAATCACCTTTATGAACTTTTTAAAGTTTAGACTTCATTCTAAATGTTGAGTTAAGTTCCCAAACTTACTTAAAAGACATATAAGATCTCACGAGTCATTTGTATATGCTACGACAGTGATGATGATGCTATGAGAATAAGTGTTCGAATGAGTCAAGGTTGGCTAAATTCTTGCTATGACCCACTATTGCATTCAATAGTCATATCATACATTACACGTTATGCATGGACTTTGAGCTATTATCGAAGGTATGGGCACTACTTACCCAAATGATTATATATATGTATATGGTACAGATGGCCACATGTTGACAAATATGTTGCCAGTTAGCTACCAGGCAGGACCACTGTTGCTAGCATTTGGTTGTTATGACATGCATTTGCATCTATATATATGTATTCACGACATGCGATTACTTGAGCATACTATGCATATTTGAGATTGAGTGTTGGCTATAAAGGTTATTTGACTTTTTGTTACAGGTAGTATTTCTATCATCGTTTTTATTACATTTATCTATATTTTAGTTTATGTCTTACTTACTAGTACCTGTTTATTGATATTGACA
Organism: Solanum clarkiae; assembly: GCA_011800125.2. Taxonomy (NCBI): domain Eukaryota; kingdom Viridiplantae; phylum Streptophyta; class Magnoliopsida; order Solanales; family Solanaceae; genus Solanum; species Solanum clarkiae. The sequence goes on along the minus strand of JAABOM020064271.1, from coordinate 76,398 downwards.
TCCCATTTCAAGGGGATGATGCATTTTATTTCGTGCATACAGGTGGGTAGGGCTTCTGGTCGACCCTTCTATCGTTCCACTAGAAGCCCAGTTCATTTGTGAGTTGTTAAGCTCTACGTCGAACTAGAGCTTTCAAGGATTCTTACTTTTTATTGTACAGCAGGGTATAATTGAGGGCCTGTACTATCAATTTTAGTGACACACTCAGAGGCTATTGTGGACATGTTATTTCGGGTTGGTTATTTTGAACTTTGTAGTCTCCAATCACAGGTTTGGCATGCATATATATTTGTGTGCATGTACTTTTGTTGTTGCAGCCTTGTTGGCTGGGTAGTATCGGCAGTGTTAGTGACACTCTTAAAGGTTATTGAGGACACGTTATTTTGGTTGGTTATTTTGCACCTTTTAATCTCTATTCACAAGTTTGGCATGCATGTATATTTGTGTGCTTGTACCTCTGTTATTGCAGCCTCATCGGTTGGCTAGTACTTTATCAGTTTGGTTTACCTTCTTGATGTACATGATTTATTTTTTACCGGGTGATGACCTAAATGGTCCAGACTTAACTTTTTCAGATGTGACACTGACCGATCTTTTTGGCCATAGTGTAGTTAGCTAGCATGTTCAATATCATACTCGGCAGATGTGTGCATGCCAATACCACAATGCAAGTATATATAACATCAATATAAATCACAGTGGATGTATACAATAGCCATCAAATCACAAAGGCTATGCTAGGTGCATTAACTAGTACCATAATGCCATCAATTCGTCTCATATCACCACTTTCTCATCAGTAATCAATAGGTCAACGAAATCGAACTCCACAAGTCCTAAAATATGCTTATAAATCTTGAGTGTATCACAATTATAATCAATTCACAATAAAACTCTCCAAATAGTATTACAAGACTCGTATAATCACAATGATATCTAGAACATCTCAATTCTCAAGATTTCATCTGAATTTATAAATAGGATCACAATTTACTCAAATTTTGACATGACTGGTATCACATTTACATCAAAATTCTATCATGTCAGCCCATCGAATCATGAATCAATCTAGATCTTACAATTATCACGTTAACATACCCCAACAACTCAAATCCAGTCCAAAAAAAGGGTTAGTCAAACCTACCTCGACGCCGAAATCGCACCCGAACAAGCTTTTCTATCAAATCAACTCATGCGTTTAATGATCACTGAATCAACCAACAACTATAAAAATAAATAGATACTATACTTCAAGAGATGATTTTGATACACATATTGGCACTAATTAAGCTTAGGGTCAAAATTAGGGCTAAAATTCAAGTTCACGAATTTGGAAATTGATTTATAATTATTTCTACATGTGAAATGGAGTTCACGGGTGAAAATCACATTGAAATCGAGTTCAAAACGAAGGATAAATCATCGATTAAAGTTTCCAAATCATAGACTTAAAATCCCTAAATTTCAACATTCAAAATCATGAAATTCAAGACAAAATCAAGATAAAAGTTATGAAAATTAATCAAAATGATGTTAGAAAAACTTACCCAATGGATTCCACAAAAATGCTTCGTCGAAAATTACCCCAAAAGCTTGAAATATTTTAAAATGGAGAAGAATGGTGTTTTTCAAAATTAATACTGTACAGGCATAAAATGTACTTTGGGAACACGGAAAGGTATTCGCAAACGTGGAGCACTGGAAAGGGGAAGACCTCTGCGAGCGGGAGCATAAGAAGCGTGAACTCTATGAATGTAGAACCCTAACCGTGAACACAGAGAAGGGCAGCACCAACACCTCCATGAACATGGAGAAAGAGAGTAGTTGCACCAGAATAGCAAAACACAGATAAGTCCAAATCTTAGAACGACCTCTCGGGATTTATTTGAAAGCAAAATTTCACACACCAAACGTATATCCATACCAGAAATGGTGATTCAAACTCAACAGGATAACCAGAATTTGATTTTGATGTCTTTTTGAAACAATTACCAATGCAACTCAATGAAATTAGTTTAAAACTCAAAATAATAAAACTGCCCGTGACATCTCCAAAATTATGAAGAGATCATTTCTAGCAATAGTCTCACCATCCGAAACTACTGGAACTGTCAAAATTTTGATCCGAGCGTTCGAACTTCAAATGTTGGCCAAAGTCAAATTTTGGCTTTAAAAAATAACTAAATGCAACATTGGGTGCAAGAACTTTATTTTTAACTCTAAATTTCGTTCTGTAACTTCTCCTAGACTAGATTTGATGTTCTAGAGCTAATAAAATTGATGCATTTCTAATCTGACACCCAAAACTCAAAATAGTACAAAAACTCACTTTTCGAACAACTTAATCTTCCAAAAATGACAAAACTCATATTTTTCACTTTTAAAAATTAAGAATTCAGTTCCCATAGTACGGATAGTTCAAAGTAGGTCCAAAGTAACTTACAAGACAGAAAACAGTAATTTTTAAAGATAAGCTCAAAAATGACCAACAAGGTTCGTCCTCGAACATAAAGTTAGGAGAAGTACTTGAATCCTAAAAAATACTGAGGTATGTGGCCCACATATCTGTCTCCAACTCCCAAGTGGCCTCTTCAATAAGATGATGTCACTATTGAACCTTCATTGAAGGTACATCCTTGGACCTCAACCTCTGCACCCACCTATCCAATATAGCTGCCAGCTCCTCTTCATATGATAAACCTGGACCCAACTTAATTGAATCATAAGAGATCATGCGTAACTCATCTGATATGTATCAATGGAGCATGGAAACATGAAATAGAGGATGAACTACTAATAATCGTAGTGGCAATGCCAACTCATAGGCAACCTCACCAACTTTCCTCAAAATCTCAAACAGACCAATAAACTTGGGACTGAGCTTGCCGTTCCTTCCAAATCTCATCATACACTTCATGGGTGAAATCTTCAGCCAAAATCAATCCCTAATAGAGAACTTAGAAGGCATAATAGTTCGCATAGCTCTTCTAGCGGTGCTTAGCTATTAATAGTCTATGTTATATCAATCAAACTGAACCCGAGTCAAACCATCCACTGGGTGATATATACCTCCGTCCATACAAAGCTTCAAATGGTGCCATTTGAATGGTGGAATGATAACTGTTGTTATAAGAAAACTCTGCCAAAGGCAAGTGTTGACCCCATCGAGCCCCAAAATCTATCAGATAAGCTCGGAGCATGTTTTCTAATAAATAAATAATGCACTCAAACTGTCTATTAGTCTGATAGTGTAAAGCTAAACTCAATTCTAAAGGAATACCCAAACCACACTGTAGAGCTTAAAAAAATGGAAATGAACACAGATCCTCTATCCTACACTATAGATATTGGAACCCTATGGAATCCAACAATATCCCAAATGTACAACCTAGGCAGTTGCTCCATACTATAGCTAGTCTTCACCAATAAAAAGTCAGTCGACTTGGTCAAACGATCAAAAAATACCTAAACTGAATCAAACTTGGACAATGCCACGGGCAAACCTAAAACAAAATTTATAGTCACTCGCTCCCATTTTTACTTGGGAATGGGCATCCTCTACATTGACCCGTCAGGCTTTTGGTGCTCATGCTTGACTTATTTGCAATTCAAACAGTTTTCCATGAACTCAATTATGTATCGTCGCATTTTGAACCACCAATAATGTTGTTTCACATCATGGTACATCTTTGCCACAACAGGATGGATGGAATATCTAGCACAATGGGCCTTTTCCAATATCAATGTCACCTAATTCCCTACCTTAGGCACACAGTCTCTACCATTTATCCTCAAAACACCCGCAAAATCAATAGTAGACACCTTGGCTTCACTCCTCAACACTTTATCATGAATCAAGAATAATCTAGGATCATCAAACTGGTGAGCACCTACGAAATCAAGCAATGAAGACCTAGCCTCCACAAAGGCTAGAATACTCTGAGGAAGGGAAATATCCAATCGAATCATATTATCAACGATTGAACCTCCAAAGCTAAAGACCTCTCCTTAGTCCTCAAGAATGCCAAACTCCCCATAGTAGAGGCCTTTCGGCTCAAAGAATTTGCCATCACATTCATTTGCCCAAGTGATATAGAATATAGATATCATAGTCTTTAAGAACCTCTAACCGCCTATGCTACCTCTTGTTAAGATTAGGCTGTGAAAAATATATATATATATGAAACTACAATTATTGGTAAAATTCTCACAATGCACCCCATAAAGATAATGTAACCACAACTTCAACACAAAGACAAATCATGGGTAGGGTAGCTTCTCTCATGTACCTTCAACAATCTAGAAGCATAATCTATCACTTCCCCCTCTACATCAATACACCACCCAAACCCACTCCTAAAGTATCATAATACACTATAGATGACACTCCCTCCTCAGGCAAAGCAAGAATAAGTGTTGAAGTCAATAAATCCTTGAGCTTTTGAAAACATGCCTCATACTCCTCCGACTACTGAAATGTTATATTCTTTTACGTAAGTCTAATCAACAGGGCTACCATAGAAGAGAATTTCTGAAAAAGATATCAATAATACCCAACAAAATCAATGAAACTCTGAATCTCAGTCACAGAAGTAGGCCTAACCCACTCACCAAAAACTACTACCTTGGTCGGATCTACCATAATACCTTTCTTTGTCACCACAAGCCCATGGAATGCTACAGACTTGAGCCAAAACCTACACTTTGAGAAAATGACATATAACTGAAATACCCCTCATGTGCTTTGGAATGCCTCATAATCCTAATTTTGATATATCTCAAAATCCATGCGTGATTTCAAAAATCCCACTTCATAAATCAATCGAATATTGATTAATACGTAATCGATCGAATAGCCAGTCAGTCATAATCCAACAACAACAACAACAACAACATACCCAGTCAGTCATAATCCATATTCCATTATTGGATAGGTACGACCTTCTCGATCAGCGGGTAAAATTGAGTGTGAAATGGGTATAACTCATATTTTAGAAGACCTGTAGTGAAAAATAATTTTTGCTAATTTTATATTTCCAATTTTTGTCTGCGTCTAGGCCGCGACATGCCTAGGGAACGGACTAGTGTTGTTTGAACTCTATGTCAGGTCCGTGCCCCACCGTGTCACACCAAAAGTCCTGTTAAGGCGGACTGGCACCCATTACCGATAAGGCTCAGGAGAACCAACCTGTATCCATGCGCTTTCTATACATATTATAAGAGATTTCAACATTCAACATGCCTTTAAAAGGTAAACAGTAATAATAAGCCAAAAGGAAATGCATATGGCTAGGGCATTGGGGCCACTTTGTCTAAAGTACGAGACAAGACCACACTTTATTTTACATAGTTTACAAATCTTCTAGATAAGAAAAAGTATCTGATAAAGGTTGGGACAGGCCTCGCCTCGACTAACTATACAACACAAAAATATAAGCTCTAGACACACAAAGCTCCAAAGCAACCTGAAGCTTGATTACAACAGCTGGATATCCTTTACTCCTGCTAGGGGGATCTACTAGCATCTGTACCTATAGCATGAAACACAGGTCCTCTGTAAGGTACATCAGTACGAGATAGTGTACTGAATATGTAAGGTAGGAAATATTATATATGAAGTAACAACTCAAATAAAACTGTGCACTAGTGTAGGAAAAACAACCACCTGCAGTTATACTGTAGAATCCTGTACTGTATGTTCTTTTTATTACTTTACCGTTACTGTATAAACTGTGCACAACATGTAATATAAATGACCTGCTGATCATGGTAAATCTATATCGTGATCAGCATGGCTAGGCTTTTCCTTTCACCACTCGGGCTATCCCCATGATAGGATCGACCCTAGCTATATGATTCTTGAACCCCTCGGGTTACCACCTATCAATAGGCAATATACTTTATCTTTAAATTACTTTTGAGATGATTCTTTTAGTGGTATAATATTAGAGATGTAATACTATGGATATAGCATGTGACATGTAAATAATCATACAAGATAATATGACAATGAAAAAAGTGTGTTACACAAATAATGAAATGCGTATAAGATGAAAAAACTCGGCAACTTTATTTAGCAACAAGAACCCATGTATCTTGGTATCCACGTATATATGTAAATTTGAAGGTGATTATGCATGGGAGCATATGAATATGTGAAAGAGTGGAGACATGGTTAAAAGTTGTGTCGGAGTTGGTAAGTGCCTTTATGTGCCAAGGAAGAATCTAGATTTCATGCCAAGTAATACGAAATTGAGTAGCTTTACATACCTCGATGTACGACCTCGCTATTACCTTGAGATAACCATCCCTTCCTCCAAATATTTATCTACAGTATAGTGAGTGATGAAACTAGCATTAGTAGCCAATAAATACATCTTGGCAGTCCAATCTCATAAAAAAACAACCACACGGGCAGCAAGCGTATAATTATAAACCCGAGCTTCTTTCAACCTTTTCGCCCCTAATCATATTTTCTAATACATATTCTCATATACATATCATGTGCAGCTAGTTTTAGTTCCATGATAGTCTTACAACAACCCACAAAGCAGAATACATAACAACTCTACACAACATACAAATAGGCGGCAAAATGTTACATCCCTTCGCTACATTTCGACGTCGACAATTCCTAACCTTTTCCAACTTTAACCAAACAGCCCCTTCCACCATATATAAACATAAAACTAATCCTAAAACAGTTCACAATAGTCCTCGAAATAGGTGTAGGACATGAGAACGTAGTCCTTAATCAATCAACCCACAATTTCTACAAACAACACACTTAAGATAACACGTTAAACCTCGATTATTTACATATAACAAAATAGTGCAGCAACCTTTATACATCATTAGAGAACTAAAACAAATTAATAAAAGCAACCTTCTTTTGTAATCAAGACAACAAAGAAGAGAAAATCTCCCAAATAAACAAGAAAAGTATACAACAACCCTTGGAACACATGTTGTCCAAAAGTTTCAGCATATACCTAACCAACATAGTCTCTTATTTTTCATAAGAGAACCATACTAAACACATAAGTAAACTTACTTACCATTACCTTCAAGATGTAGGGATTCTCTGAAAACCCAAAAAATCTCCTCATGGCTGCTTTGCAAGGTTAAGAAAGTGTAGAGAGAAATCTTGTGAAAGATGATTGTTTTTACAAGTTGAAGTAGCTTAAAGGTGCTACTTGTAATCCCTTTGAAAGAGACAATTTTAGATGAATTTCTCTTGAATATTTAACCTTATTTTATCAAGTTCGTAATGTATCATTTTTCTCCTTTCACTTGGGCCTTAATGGGTTGCAAATTGATGGGCCTTTGCTGCCATTTTTCCCCTTTCTCTTTAGTTAGTCATCCTAAATTATCAAATAAATTGTAATGGGGTTGGACCCTTTCTCTATTCTTCTTGGGCTGAAAATATAGTCCACTTATGATGCTAAAACATGAGCTAAAGTTACATCCTTAACACGTAATTTATGTATAATCAGACTTGGATGGATTCGACGTCAGGTCTTGTCTCCGTCTAGCTGGAAAGTTTAAGCTAAGCAAGTAGGTGACTCACATGCTAGCTTCCTAAGTCCAACAAGCACCTCAATTCTTTCACTTTGTTTAGGGCCGCGATCTCCTCAATTTGGCACAAAACTTATATACACTCGATCCTCTTAAACGTTAGACGCACATATCCCCCTCTAACATGAGATTCAAGAACTTTTAAAAATGGGCACTAATTTGACCAAACCATATCATGTTTCATTTGCATAGAATTAGTACATGTAAGATATAGGGTGTTACATCCTCTCCCCCTTAGGAACATTCGTCCTCGAATGCTAGAACAATTGGATAGCTTAACCAAGTTTAAATCTTTACTTGAACAAACGTTTGACAACACACAAAGTATTCAATCACATGTACTTATTAGTGTCCCAACTCTGCATTTTGTACTTCCTCTTTAGCTTCAAATAAGTGAGCGTATTTTGACTTCATCACATCCTCAGTCTCCCATGTTATCTCTTCTGCTTGCTAGTTTCTCCAGAGTACTTTTACTGAAGCTATTTTTTTATTCTTTAGTTTCTTAACTTAACGATCTAGAATAGCAATAGCTGCCTCTTCATAGGTGAGATCTTCTATAACCTGTACATCTTCAATAGGAGTGATGCGGGATGGGTCAGCTATGTATTATCAAAGCATTGAGACATGAAAAACTGGATGAACCATTGAAAGCTCTTGGGGTAGCTCTAATTCATATGCAACCTACCCAAACTTCTTAATAATTTTATATGGCCCTATGTAATGTGGGATGAGTTTTCCTTTCTTACCAAATCTCACAACCCCTTTCATTGGAGATACCTTTAAGAATACCTAATCCCCTATTGAAAACTCTAGTCCTCTCCTTCTAGCATCCGCATACAATTTGTGATGACTTTGGGTTATTTCTAATCGCTGTTGTATTACTCTAAATGTTTCCTTGGCTTATTGTACTAGATTTGGCCCAAGCAAGGTAGTTTCACCCACTTCAAACCATCCAATTGGTGGCCTACATTTCCTTCCATATAAAGCTTCATAAGGTGTCATCTTAATGCTTGAATGGTAGCTATTATTATAGGCAAATTCAATAAATGGCGAATGGTCCACCCAACTACCTCTAAAGTCCAATGTACAAGCTCGCAACATATCTTTAAGTGTTTGAATAGTGCGCTCAGCTTGACCGTCTATTTAAGGGTGGAATGTTGTACTTAAATTCACTTTTGACCCTAAACTTCCTCGGAAGGACTTCCAAAACTTTATTGTGCATTAAGCTCCTCGATCAGATATAATGGAGATTGGGACTCTATGTAGCCTGACTATCTCTTTGAGGTATAGCTTGGCATACTCTTCAGCTGTATAATCACTCCTAACTGGCAAAAAGTGTGTTGACTTTGTGAGTCTGTCAACTATTACTCATATGGAGTCAAATTCTGAAATGAACGAGGCATCCCGATGACAAAATCCATATTGATCAAATCCTACTTCCATATTGGAAGCTCTATACACTGCATATAACCTCCTGGCTTTTGGTGCTCTACTTTGACTTATTGGCTGTTTGGACATTGAACCACAAATTCTGCAAGGTCTCTTTTCATGCCTCCCCACCAAAACACTTCCTTTAGGTCATGATACATCCCAGTTGATCCTGGATGAATGGAATATCTAGAATGATGGGCTTCTTCCATTATCCTCTTTCTTAAACCCTTAATATCAGGCACACATAATCTATTTTGGCAATGCAGTACTTCATTTTGTGTAAGGTCAAAGCCCTTTATTGTACCCTGACTCCCCTTGTCTTTAAGTCGTTGTAAAACAGGATCCTCGAACTATTTTTCTTTGACCTCCATTACCAATGAAGACGGTGTTGCATTATGTACAACTACCCCTTCCTTTGGGGTTTCAAGAAAACAAACTTCAAAACTAGTAAGTTAGCGTAGACCATTAGCCACTCCTTGACTTACCATGTCTTGGTCACCAATTTTCATAATTGGCTTATGACTAAAAGCATCGGCTACCACATTTGCCTCCCCCGGATGGTATAGTATATATCAACGTCATAATCCTTTATTAGCTCTAGCTATCTCTGTTATCTTAAATTTAGGTCTTTCTGCTTAAAAATGAACTGCAAACTCTTATGATCAGTATATATGTCAACGTAAATCCCATACAAATAGTGGCGCCATATTTTTAGAGAAAACACAAACGCTGCTAGCTCAAGATCATGTGTTGGATAGTTTTTCTCATGTGATTGTAGTTATCTAGAGGCATAAGCAATTAACCTACCATGCTGTGTCAGTACACACCCTAAGCCAACTCCTGAAATATCGCAAGACACTGCATACCCCTCGGTGTCTTCTAGAAGTACTAGTACAGGTGCAAAAGTTAGTCTGCTTTTCAACTCTTGAAAGCTCCTTTCACATGCATCATTCCATTGGAACTTGGTTTCCATATGTGTCAACTTTGTTAGAGGTGCATAAATAGAAGAAAAACCTTCAATGAACTTTCTGTAATAACCTGCCAACCCTAGGAAGCTCCGACCATCCGCGGTTGTTGTTGGCCTTGTTCAATCTCTCACAGCCTTTATCTTTTGTGAATCAACTCTTATTCCCTCATCAGACACAATGTGACTCAAAAATGCAACTGATTTTAGCCAAAATTTACATTTAGAAAATTTTGCATACAACTGTCGATTACGAAGAATTTGTAACACCTGTCATAAGTGATTCGCAAGGTCCACATCTGATATTGAATATAGCAAAATGTCATCTATAAATACTATAACAAATGCATCCAAGAATGGCTTGAATACCCTATTTATCAGATCCATAAAAATTGTTGGTGTATTCATTAGCCCAAATGACATAATAAGAAATTCAAAGTGATCATAGCGTGTCCTGAAAGCAGTCTAAGGTATATCTTTCTCCTTCACCCTCACTTGGTGACACCCTGATCTCAAATCAATTTTTGAAAAGCATTTGGTACCCTGTAACTGATCAAATAAATCATCAATCCTGGGGAGGGGGTATTTACTCTTAATTGTCACCCTATAAAATTGTCGATAGTCGATACACATTCTCAAGGTGCCATTCTTTTTACGTACAAATAGTACTGGTGTACCCCAAGGGGACACACTAGGTCTTATAAAACCCTTCTCCAATAAGTCTTTAAAGTACTCTTTTAATTGACGCAATTCTGTCAGGGCCATTCTATATGGAGGTATAGAAATAGGTTGAGTGCCTGAAAGTAAATCAATACCAAAATCTACTTCTCGTTCTGGAGGTAAGCCTGGAAGTTCTTCAGGGAACACATCAACAAATTCATTCGCTACTGGAACTGATTGAAGAGTTGGCGATTCTTCCTCCATATCCCTTACTCTAACTAAATGACATATATACCTCATAGATATCATCTTTCTTGCCTTAAAATAAGAGATAAACTTAACCTTTGGCACCACATTATTGCCTTCCCACTCAAGAACTGCCTCAAATGGAAAATGAAAGTACACTCTCTTAGTTCAGCAATCCACAGTGGCATAGCAAGAAGCTAACCAATCCATACCCATTATAACATCAAATTCCACCATTTCTAGCTCAATAAGGTCAGCCAATGTCTCACGCTCACAAACAGTTACTACATAGTCATAATAAGCCCTTACAGCCATAATAGGTTCACCGATTAGTGTAGACAATTCAAATGGTTTGTTCAATATTTTGGGTGTTCTCTTAACCTTCCCTGCAACTAATGGAGTGTTTGTATGATGGTGTAGACCCAGGGCCAATTAATGCATATACATTATGTGAAAAGATGGATAATGTACCTAGGACCACATCTGGTGAAGCTTCCAAATTTTTCCGACTCCCTAGAGCATAAGTGTGATTCTGGACACCGCTAGAGCTAGCTGCCCCTCTAACACCTCTACCATGACCTATAGGAGTTTGTTGACCCCTACCTACTAGAGGAACTGACAAATATAATGCAACAGCTGACCTAGTAGATTGTGTTATATCACTCATATGCCTCCTCGGGCAATCTCTCATCATATTCCCTGGCGCACCACACCAATAACAAGCGTCTGTCCCAACATGACATATACTTATATGACTTCTTCCATATTGTTTACAAGGCTGCCTAAGAGTCATTTGTTGTCTTGTCGAATATCCTGTTGTCCGTGCACCTTGTCCCTCACCTCATTGACCAAACCGATTGTTTCTAAACCCTTGAAGTTGTGGTGGAGCACTGGCTGTAGAGTAAGAGGACGATGGCCTAGGCGGTCTATTAGAAATCGAGGCCTAAGCTCACCTTGGGATGGTGTAAATTGCCCTGTAGATCTGGCCCTTTTGTCCTGCCCCCTTTCCAACTATTGTATCCTTCATCTTTGCCTCTGATCCTCCAATTTCTGTGCAAAAGTTTGCATCCTCGTTATATCCATGTCTTTATTCGAGGAAGCAATGGTACAGTTTCTAACCAGATACGTCTCCAATCTATCCACATATCGATGAACTCTATCTGGAATAGTACCAACTACATTAGGAGCATACCTAGCTAGGGAAATAAATTAAAGGATACACACTGTCACGCTCATATTCCCTTGGTAGAGGTTCAAGAATTGACCTGTACGGGCCTCTCGGATCTCTAATGGCAAGTAATGGTAAAGAAATGCCTCTTTGAACTCCTTTCAGGTAGTTAGCGGTGCATTTATACCCCTAGATTGCTTCTAAGCTTCATATCACAATATAGCCACACCCTTCAACCTATATGTCGCTAATTTGACAGCTTCTGTACCACTCACATGCATAATATGTAAAGTGCATTGAATCTGATCAATATAGTCTTGGGGATCTTCATTAGGATCTGACCCAGTGAAGGATAGAGGGTCCAAATTTAGGAAGTCACGTATCCTCGTGCTAGCTGCCATATTCGCACCAACTGCACCTATAACTGGACCTTTCTACTTTGACCTTGGCCAGCAAGTATACGAGTCAATAGTTGAACTACATTTCTCAAATCCTGCACGGTAGCATCGATAGGTAGTTTTGGGGAATTTCACTACCTAGTTCATCAAGAGCTGGAGGAGTTGGAGATATCTGAGTCAGAGACTCATCTTGAGCCTTATTTTATTGTCTCACCCGAACTGGTATACCAATCCCACTTCTACTTCCATTCCTTTACCTTTGTTTTTCCTGGTTTTTGGCATATTTGTTGTACTAAACAATTTATGGGTTAGACACAATCCACCTATTATACTTGGCTCTATGGAACAATCTAAAGAACAAAAAGAAAGTGACAACTCCTAAATGCCACGTAGCCTCTTTCTTATAAATGTGGTGCACAACACATCGATAAACAAGACTCTACATAGACATGACTTTGTAGAATCCCTAGGATGACTAACCCACATTGATACCATTTTTGTCATGCACAAAGTCCAATTAAGGCGGACTGGCACTCATTGTCGATAAGGCTCGGGAGAACCAACCTGTATCCATGTGCTTTCTATACATATTATAAGGGATTTCTACATTCAACATGCCTTTAAGAAAGTAAACAGTAATAACAAGACAAAGGAAAATGCATATGGCTAGGCAGTTGGGGGCCCATTTTCTAAATTATGAGACACGACCACACTTTAAATTACATAGTCTAAAGGTCTCTAGATAAGGAAAAGTATCTGATGAGGGTCGGGACAGGCCCCGCCTAGACTAACTATACAATACAAAAATATAAGCTCTAGACACACAAATCTCCGAAGCAACCTGGAGCTTGGTAATAGAAGCTGGATATCCTCTACTCCTACTGGGGGATATACTAGCGCCTGTACCTGCAACATGAAATGTAGGTCCCCCATAAGGGATTTCAGTACGACACAATGTACAAAATATGTAAGACAAGAAATATTGTATATGAATGAAACTATACACTAGTGTAGGATAAGAGACCACCTGTAATTATATTGTAGGATCCTATACTTTATGTTCTTTTTATTACTTTACCTTTACAATATAATCTATGCACAACATATAATACAAATGACTAGCTGGACAGTGGTAAATCTATATCGAGATCAGCCCTGGCTAGGATTTTACTTTCACCCCTTGGGCTAGCCCCTATGATAGGATAGACCCTGACTACGTGATTCTTCCAGCCCTCGGGTTACCACCCATCAATAGGCAATATACTTTATCTTTCAATTACTTTTGAGATGATTCTTTTGGTGGACATAATATTGGAGTTATAGGACAATAGATATAGCATATGACATGTAAATAATCATACAAGACAATATGAAAATGAAAAGAGCAAGTTACACAAAAATTGAAATGCGTATGAGATGAAACAACTCGTGAACTTTATTTTTGAGGAAGAACCCATGTATCTTGGTATCCACTTGTGTATGTAAATTTGAAGGTGATTATGTATGGGAGCATATGAACATGTTGAAAGAGTGGAGACACAGTTAATAGTTGTGTCGGAGTTGATAAGTGCCTTTATGTGCCAAGGAAGAATCTAGATTTCATGCCAAGTAACACGAAATCGAGTAGCCTTCCATACCTCATTGTACGACCTCGCTATTATCTTTAGATAACCTTGCCTTCCTCCAAATATTTATCTACAGTATAGTAGATGATAACTAGAATTAGCAGCCAATAGATACAACTTGGCAGCCTAATCTCATAAAAGAAAAAGAACATACAGGCAACAAGCATATAATTGTAAACCCGAGCTTCTTTCAACCTTTCCGCCCTTATTCGTAGTTTCTAATACACATTCTCATATACATATCATGTACAGCCTATTTTAGTGTCACAACAGTCTTACAACAGCCCACAAAGCACAACACCTAACAATTCTACATAACATACAAATAGGCGGCATAACGTTATATCCCTTCGCTACATTTTGACGTCGATAATACCGAACCTATTCCAACTTAAACCAAACAGCCTCCACCATATATACAGATAAAAGTAGTCCTAAAACAGTTCAAATATAGTCCTCAAAATAGGTGTAGGACGTGAGACCATAGTCCTTAATCAATCAACCCACAATTTCTACAAACAACACACTTAGTATAACACGTTAAACCTTGATTGTTTACCTATAACCAAATAGTGCAGCATCCTTTATACATCATTACAGAACTGAAACAAATCAATAAACAAAACCTTATTTCATAATCAAGCCAACCAAGAAGATAAAAGCTCCCAAATAAACAAGAAAAGTATACAACAACCCTTAGAACACATGTTGTCCAAAAGTTTCAGCATATACCTAACCAACATAGTCTCTTTTTTTTCATAAGAAAACCATACTAAACACATACATAAATATACTTACTATTACCTTTAAGTTGTAGGGCTTCTCCAAGAACCCTAAAAGTTTTCTTGTGGCTACTTTGCAAAGCTAAGAAAGTGTAGAGAGAAAGCTTGTTAAAGCTGATTTTTTTTACAAGTTGAAGTAGCTTAAAGGTGCTTCTTGTAAGCCCTTTTAAAAATACACTTTTGGCCGACTTTATCTTGAATATTTAACCTTATTTTATCAAGTTAGTAATGTACCATTTTTCCCTTTTCACTTGGGCCTTAATGGGTTGCAAATTGATGGGTCTTCGCTGCCCATTTTTCCCCTTTCTCTTTAGTTAGTTGTGCCTTAATTATCAAATGAATTGCAATGTTCTTGTGCCCTTTTTATTTTCTTCTTGGGCTAAAAATATAGTCCATTTATGATACTAAAACATGGGCTAAAGTTACACCCTTAACACATATTTTATCTATAATCGGACTTGGACGGATTCGACGTCGGGCCTCATCTCCATCTAGCTAGCAAGTTTAAACTGAGCAGGTAGGTAACGCACCTGCTAGCTTCCTAAGTTCTACAAGGACATCAATTATCTCACTTTGTTAAGGGCCGTGATCTCGTCTATTTGACATAAACTTGTATATACCCTATCCTCTTAAGCATTAGACGCACGTATCACCCTCTAACATGAGATTTGAGCACTTTTAAAAATGGGCGCTAATTTGACCAAACCATATCATATTTTATTTGCATAGAACTAGCATATATAAGTTATGGGGTATTACGCACCGAACCAATATAAAATTTTCCTTGATTTCTCATTTCATCCAAGGGCATTGGGGTCATAGCCCCATCCCAATTTAGACATGAAATCTCCCATACTTGGCCATTTTTCAACTCTATAGCTCACAAAACCCTCTCTAAAATCTCTTCAAAACTCTATCAAATCTCTCATTCAAATTCAAGGATTTCAAGGTAAATTTTGGAACTCAAGAACCCATGTCAAGCTTCAAGTCTCCTTCAAGATCATCTCAACAAATTCAAGGTTTAACGTATGTGGGCCTTCATCCATGGGTCCTTTCATCCATGGAGCCCAACCTTCTTTTCTGATGGAAACTGCATGATTTCAAGTTGCATTATCTATGGGTATCTCTTATTATGAATTTTGACCATAAATTATGTTGTGGTTTTATCAAGTATTGAATGATTATGCATGAATATCTATTTCAAGCTTATTTCATGAATTGATTTAGTCTATTGAGACTATGCATGATTTAAGCTGTAAAACCATGAACTATTATGAGTTTTTATGACAGATTTCAAGATACCTTAAATGAGAGTTTTACTGCAATATTGATGGGTTGATTTGCATTGAGTTTACTCATCTTGTTTTACTCTTAATTTGCATCATTTTGAACAAATATCGTGAGTCCACCATGTGTTTGATAAAATTACATGACAAAAATTCTCAAGTGTTGATGATCTATTACATGATTTACAAGTCAAGTGACTTTGTGATGATTAAGGGTTTTCAAACATCTATTGAATTCATGAAAAGTATCTATGATTCTACATGTATCAAGTTAAGCCCTATTTCAAGATTTTTACCTCTTATGAGCTATTCATGTTAAAGTAAGGGATCATGTATAATTGTTATCAACTCTCATGTTCAAGTTAGTATCATCAAGTCGTGTTATCAAGTATCTTACAACTAATTCATGTTATTATTATAGTATGATTATTTCAAGTATTCTGTGGGATTTAACTAAGCACATATTGAGGCTTAAGATGGGGGCTCGAATCAGGTGGTCCTTATAAAAAGTCTTTAGTCTCTAAACTATGTACCACCATAGGATTATTAATATTACCCTTGCTATACTAGTGGATCCATATAGTCATGCTATCATGTTTGGTTTACCTTGGCAAGTAGACCACACTTCGCCGGGGGGTGTCATGCCAGGTTACTTGAACCATAAGGGTGTCATGCCTTGGAGTCCAAATTGTAGTTGTTTGGTCTATATCGGTTGAGGTCTCTTCCCACATATGTATGATATGTAATATAAGTTGAATATTTTCCAAGCATGCTTTATTACAAGCATTGATCATGCATGTTATATTGGGATTATATATCCATTGATTATGATTATGCATTTTTGAATGTATTGGCTTATGTCTTTGTTGCATTGCACCCCATGTCACGGCCCAAGCCTAGGTTCTAGACGTGACATAGCAAATGGGGAGTCCGAAGGGACCCCAACAAAGCATCATAACATATCATTACACATTCTTGGTTGCGGAAGAAATAGAATACAACAAGAAGTGGTAAATAGGGATAAAGGGGCTAAGAGCAACTTATATATCCTAATCAACAAGAGTCAAGAGAGAGAGTCAAAGCTCAAAAACATAATACAAAAATGTCCAACAACACCTCTAAAACTTAGATACTTAGCGGGGCAACACAAGATACTGGTCTCACCCTCATAGTCAACATATATACAAAAGAAGGATAGTCTTACAACATAGTAGGAGATCATAAGCATCATCCCCAAAATAGAGGACTTACCAAAGATCTTGAGAATGTCGTACTAGCCATGTGGAGGAGGATAATCAAACGGTGCTCTGGTTCCTACATGGTGACATCATGCAGGCATAGAGTATGTGTTGGTACATTTGAATATACTAAGTATGTGAGATGGAATGGAACAAGTGATAAGCACCATAAATAAAATGAATAACATAGCTAATGAATAAGCTTATAGCAATATGGCACGTATGAATGATTCTTGAAGTAAAATTATGCTTATAGGTAGAACATATTACAAGTATAAGGAGAGACCACTATTAGTGCAATCCAAAGCCTACCACCTCCTCGGAGAGGCACATGAGATACAAACCCCTACATGAGGTTGAATAATTATAAACCCCCCAACAAGATTGATGAGATACAAACTCCCCAACAAGGTTATCAAGGTACAAACCCCTTGACAAGGTTGCACGGACCTGCCACCTCCCGAGTGAGGCGATCGAGGTACAAACCCCTCAACAAGGTTACCCGGGCCTACACCCTCCGAAGTGAGGCTTGGTCATCCCCAACACTATAGAGATAAAAACATATACATACATTCCTTTCATCATCATCATATACTACATTCCTTTCATTATCATGAAGTCATTCAACTCACAAGACATTCATTGGACCTTCAATTCCTCAAAAATTCATAATCAAGACATTTTATCAAACACTTAGCGGGTGTGTAGTGCTAGTGTAAAATCATGTAATTCAAGAGTAAAATCATGATAGAAAATTCAATGTAAGACCATCAATAAATACTTGGTAACACCCTCAATCAATATATATCAAAACCCTTCATCAAATCTTTCAATAGATCTTAGTTTCATAGCTCAATACATGCTAAAACAACCACAATTTCATAAATCTTAATATAGTGTGCAGTGAAATTCATAATAGATAAGAATCATACATAAATCAACTTTAAATCATGCAATTTCGAGTAAAAGAGAGCTTGGGTATCATGGGAGAAAGGAACCCATAAAAGAAATCCACATACCTTAGCTTGGGAGAATAGCTTGATAAATATTGGAGATGGAGACTTGAAGCTTGATTGAGAGCCTTAGAATCCGAATGAATTTGAGACTTGAATTTAGGAGATGAAATATTTTCTAAGTGTCTAGGAGTGTATTTGGGAATGTCTTGAATGATATGGGGGAGAAAGAAGGCTTAGGCATTTTCACGCACGGGAACACATAGGACCAAGACCCAATAGCCTTGAATTGGATAAGAAAAACATTGCATAAAATAAACTGTAGCGCGCTCTTGGTGCGTCGCGCCAGGGGCGCGGATCGTCTCAGGAAATCGCATTTTTGCGGTTTTCAAATTTTTCTATGGTTGCTCTTAAAATGGGGTTAGACCCATTTCCTACTCAATGTGACCCCTAAACAAGAATATGAAGTCAGATTTTCGATATCACACATGGACTTTGAGATATATGGAAATTACGATTTCGGGCACTTTCGAGGCATATTTTCAGGCACTTTTTCGGGTCGTTTTAGTATCTCCCCCTTGGGAACATTTGTCCCCGAATGCCAACGAAATGTATATGAGAAGGGTAATCATGAAGAAATCAGCCCGAACAAGAATTCAACAACATACTTAAAGCATCATTTTAAAAATCTCATCATAAGCGTAAAATGACCATGAATTTAGTCACTATAAACATGACTGCATGCAAATGACTTAGGGGCTAAAACATAAGACATGAAATCACATAGGAGACTTAGAATTTGTACCTTAGACTTGAGTAGTACGGAAAAGATAGGGGTATAGCTTTTGCATATCCGCTTCGGCCTCCTAAGTAGCACTTTTGACTTGTTTGATTACTCCAAAGGACCTTAACGGAAGCCACATCCTTGTTCCTCAATCTCTTCAATTGTCTGTCCAAAATCTGAACCAGAATCTCTTTATAGGTCAAATTGACTTTAACAACACCCACAACATCAGGAGGCACAACAGCATTAGGGTCACCTACACACCTCTTCAACATAGACATAAGAAAGTCCGGATGAATCAACTCCATTTCACTAGGCAAATCCAACTCGTTGGCCACCTTACCAATCCTCCTCATCACCCTATAAGGACCTACATATCTAGGTCTTAACTTTTACTTCTTGCCAAAACAAACCACACCCTTCATGGGTGACACCTTTAAGTAGACCTAATCACCAACCTTGAATTCAAGATCCCTTCTCCTCACGTCGGCATAGGACTTTTGGTGACTTTGGACCGTCTTCAACCTTTCTCTAATCATCTTAACCTTCTCAAGAGAATCCATAACCAGATCTGGTCCCAACAAAGCCACCTCACCAACCTTAAATAACCTAATCGGTGATCTACAATGTCTACGCTAGAGAGCCTCAAAAGGAGTCATCCCGATGCTAGAATGATAGCTATTGCTATAGGCAAACTCAATCAATGGAAGATGATCATCCTAACCATCCTTAAGCTCTAATACACAAGCCCTAAGCATATCTTCAAGTGTTTAGATAGTTATTTCGGCTTGGCCATTCATTTGACGGTGAAAGGTCATACTAAGCTTAACTCTTGTACCAAGACCCATTTGAAAGGACCTCCAAAAGTGTGAAGTAAATAGAGCACTACGATCTGATATGATGGATAAAGGAATCTCATGCATCCTTAACAAGTCTTGAATGTATAACCTAGCATAAGATTCAGCCCCATATGTGGTCTTAATCGGTACAAAGTGAGCTGATTTTGTCATCCTATCAACGACAATCCAAATGAAATCAAAACCCTTCCTAGTCTTGGGCAACCCAACCGCAAAATACATATTAATCACCTCCCACTTTCAAGCAGGAATATCTATGTCTTGGATTAGGCCACTTGGACTTTGATGTTCGGCTCTGACTTGTTGGCAACAATGCAACCAGATGCAAATTCGGCAATGTCCCTCTACATGCCTCCCCAACAATACACATCCCTCAAATCTCTATACATTTTGGTGGACCTGGGGTAGATAGAATAAGAAGAATTATGGGTCTCATCAAGGATTTTGTCCCTCAAACCATCAACACAAGGCACATAAAAGCTACCTTGGTATCTAAGGGCAACATCTCCCCTTGGGAGAAAACCTCCACCTTACCTTCTTTCACTAAGGCCTTCACTTTTAACGAGGAATCAGGTCTTGCTTTGCTATCACCTCATCAACTAAGGAAAACTTAGAACCATCAACAACAACACTACCATTATCAATCTCTTCCAACCTAACTTACAATCTAGCCAACCAGTACACCTCCCTAGCCACCTCTTTATCACCACCATCAACATGAGCTGGACTACCCATAGACACTTTACTCAAGGAATCCGCCACTATATTAGCCTTATCAGAATGATAATTCACACTCATATCATAGTCCTTCAGAAGTTTTAGCCACCTTTTTTGTCTCAAGTTGAGATATTTTTGAGTGAAGACATAGTGGAGACTCTTATGATCGATGAACACATCAATATGCACCCCATACATGTAGTGACGCCAAATCTTTAACGCAATACAATGGCAGGCAACTCAAGATCACAATAGGATAATTTTTCTCCTATAGTTTGAGTTTTCTAGAAGCATAGGCTATGACCTTACCATTTTGCATTATTACACAACCCAAACTAACACAAGAAGTATCACAATACACAACAAATCCCTCTAGCCCTTCCGATAGTGACAACATAGAAGCGGACACAAGTTTATCTTTTAATGTTTTGAAACTCCTTTCACATTCATCAGAACATACAAATTTGGCTTTCTTTTGAGTCAATTTTGTCACAGGAGAAGTATAGAGGAGAACCTATTCACAACCTCTGATAGTAACCCGCTAAGCCCAAGAAGCTCATAATATCCAATGGGGTCAATAGTTTAGGCTAATTTCTAATCATATCTATCTTCTTAGAATCCACCTTAATACTATCCCCCGACAACACATGTCCTAGGAAGGCAACCTCCCTCCACAAAAACTCACACTTCTCATACTTAGTATACAATTTCTCTTCCCTCAATATTCGCAAAACAATCCTCAAATAAGCCCGATGATCCTCCTCACCACGATAATAGATCAAAATATCATCAATGAATACCACAACAAACGAATCAAGGTAGGGTTTAAAGAACCTATTCATTAGATCCATGAAGATGGACAATGCATTGGTCAACCTAGAGGATATCATAACAAATACAAAATTCCCATATCTGGTTCGGAAGGCCGTCTTAGTAATATCACACTCCCTCACCTTCACTTGATGGTACCCGAACTAAAGATAAATCTTAGAGAAGTGGCTATCCCTTTGCAATTAGTCAAACAAATCATCAATCCTTCGAAGAGGATACTTATTCTTGATGGTGACCCTATTAAGTTGCCGGTAGTCAATACACATTCTAAGAGACCTATCCTTCTTCTTTACAAACAACACTAGTGCACCCCAAGGTGATTAGCTAGGCCTAATGAAACGCTTCTCCAATAAGTTCCTCAATTGTTCCTTCAACTCCTTTAACTCCGTCGGGGCCATACAGTAAGGGGGAATACAAATAGGTTGAGTATCGGGGAGGAGGTCTATAAGAAAATCTATTTCCCTTTCGGGAGGGACACCGGAAAAGTCATTTGGCTAGATATCAAGAAACGCATTTACAATCGGAACTGACTCTATTGGAAGGACTTTGGACTCCATATCCCTAACCCTCACAAGATGATAAAGGCACCCTTAGTGATCAACTTACATGCATTAATGCAAGAGCTGAACCTATGCTTGACCACCACATCATGACTCTTCCACACAAGAACGAGTTCATTTGAGAAATGAAATATGATCCTACGGTCTCTACAATCAATAGAGGCATAGTATGCATACAACTAATCCATTCCAAGAATGATATCAAAATCAGCCATATCCAACTCAACAAGATCACAAGGTAATATTTTATGTAAGATACAAATGGGACAATTTCTATAGACCCTTCTAGCAATAATAGATTGACCAATAGGAGTAGAAACTTCATATGACTTATGCAACAATTCGAGCTCAACTTGAAACTTTTTAGCAACAAAGAGGGTAACAAACGAAAGAGTGGAACCTGGATCAATCAATGCATACACATCAAAATTAAACATTTTCAACATACTAGTGACTATATAGGGAACCTCATATACCCCTTGCCTCATGTGAAAAGCATAAAACCGATTATGCCTTGGGGCACCATCTTGTCGACCATCTCTCCCCAAAGGAACCACATTAGCACCTTCTGGATGAACCTTCTTTCCCTTATTGTGATTTCGGGGGCAATCCATCACCTTATGCCCAACTTATCCACAACCATAACATGCATTAGTATCCGTCAAACACTGGCCACTATGACCCCTACCACATTTTGGACATCCACCATAAGGAATCACAGCCTTAACACCTTGGGCCTTCAGAAGATCATTGGCAACCCTCTTATTAGATGTATGAGAAGACCTTTGGCCTTGATGGAAACGGCCACCTTTTTAGAACTTACCATCAAAACAGGCCCTCTTGGCCTTATGGCTCCTCCTCTTCCTAAACTTCTCCACTTGCATTTGTTCGGCATAGGTCATCAAACGGGACAAGCCCATATCACTAATCCACATGGTGAACTGGCATTCCTCACTCACAAAGTCGAAAACACCCATCATAAATTTGTTCATCGTAGACCTTGGGTTGTCCACCAAGTAGGGAGCATAATTAGAGATTTGAGTAAACTTGAGGGAATACTCCTTCACACTCATAGACCCTTTTCAAAAAGTCGTAAACTCTACCAGTTTGGCTTCCCTAATCTCAAGAGGGAAGAATCAATTAAGAAAGAGTGCCTTGAACTCCTCCCAAAGCACCACATTGTCGACTCCCTTCTCCTCCTTCCATTGATTGAACCATATTTGGGCCACCCCTTTGTGTTGGTGGGACGCCAACTATGCCTTATCTTCCAACCACACACCCATGATGCCAATACTTTGTAGACCTCATCGATGAACTCTTGAGGGTCCTCATCTATCTTTGATCCATAGAATTTCGAAGGATTCATTCTCATAAAGTCACTCACTTGAGAAGCCGGTGTAGGATCATGAGGGGCTTGGTCCCCTTGGTTGTCTTGGTAAGCCACAACTTCTGCAAGTAAATTGAGAGCATCCTGGAGCTCTCTATTAGCCGGTTGCTCCTCGGATGTGCAGGCTCTTCTCCCTCTTGCATTAGGCATGATGTAGCATAGCAAAGAATAATCATTAAGGGGGAGTAACCTTACTTCAACTCTATAGTACGACTTACAACATGAAGAAGGGAAATATTTGCTAAAATGCCTCATAGCCTCCTACTCATAGTTGTGGTGCACAACACAACCATGAATAAGACTCTAATCAACGTGGTATGTTGGACTCCGAGGATCTAAAAACCTAGTGCTCTGATACTAAGTTTCTCACAATACAAGCTTAGGGCGTAAACGTGACACGGTGCATGGCGAACCTGAAGGGACCCCAAGCAATCCTCTTAACGAATCATTACATATCTATTGTTATGGAAGCAATAGAATACAACAAGAAGTAGTAAATAGGGACAAAAGGGGGCTAAGGGAAACTTCCAAATCATAATCAACATGAGTAAGGATAGAGAGTCAAAGCTCAAAAACGTAATACAAACATGTCCAACAGCACCTCTAAAACCTAGATACTTGGCAGAGGCCAAGACAAGCTACCGCGGTCACCCTCATAGTCAACATATATACAAAAGAAGGATAGTCTTATAACATAGTAGGAGATCATAAGCATTGTCATCAAAGTGGAAGACTCACCAAAGTTCTTGTGAGATGTCGTACTAGCCACATGGAGGAGAATGATCAAGTGGTGCTTCGGTTCCTACATGGTGACATCATGTAGGCATAGAGTATGCGTTAGTACATTTGAATATACGAAGTATGTAGGATGTAATGTAATAAGTGATAAGCACCATAAAAAATGCATAACATAGACAATGAATAAGCTTATAGCAATATGGCATGTATGAATGATGCTTGAAGTAATATCATGCTTATAGTTACACCATATTACAAGTGTAAGAAGTGACCACTATCAGTGCAATCCAACGCCTACCACCTCCTTGGAGAGACGCATGAGGTATAAACCCCTTCACGAGGTTGATGAAGTACAAATCCCTCCCCCCTCAACAAGGTTGATGAGGTACAAGCCCCCCCTACAACAAGGTTATCAAGGTACAAACCCCTTGACAAGATTGCATGATCCTGCCACCTCACAAATGAGGCGATCAAGGTAAAAGCTCCTCAGCAAAGTTACTCGGGCCTACAACCTCCCGAGTGAGGCTTGGTCATCCCCAACACTATAGAGATAATAACATATACATACATTCCTTTCATCATCATCATATATCTAAATTCCTTTTATCATCATCATATACATACATTCCTTTCATTATCATCATATACATGCATTTCTTTCATCATCATAAATTCACTCAACTTATGAGACATGCATTGGACCTTCGATTCCTCAAGAAAATTACAATTCTGACTCTCAAGCAATATATATCAAAATCCTTCATCAAATCTCTTAATAGATCTTAGTTTCATAGCTCCAAAAAAACTAAAACAGTCACAATTCCATGAACCCCAACATAATGTGCAGTAAAATTTATAATAAATAAGACCCATGAATAAATCAACTTTAAATCATGCAATTTTGAGTAAAAGTGAGCTTGGGTATCATGGGAGAAAGGAACCCATGAAATAAACCCACATACGTTAGCTTGGGAGAATAGCTTAATGTAGATTGGAGATAGAGACTTGAAGCTTGATTGAGAGGCTTAGAATCCGAATGAATTTCAGACTTGAATTTAGGAGATGAAATATTTTCTAAGTGTTTTGGAGTATATTTGGGAATGTCTTGAATGGAATGGGGGAGAAATAAAGCTAAATATAGGCATTTTCATGCATGGGAACACTTAGCCCTAAGAACCAAAAGCCTTGGACCCGACAAGAAAAATACTACATAAAGTGCATTGTAGCGCGCCCTTGGCATATCGCGCCAGGGGCGCAGATCTTCTCTGGAAATCACATTTTTGTGATTTTTAAATTTTTCTACGATTGCTCTTTAATTTGGGTTTTCACTCAATTTGACCCCCTTGACAAGAATATGAAGTCGGATTTTCGATATCGCGCATGGATTTAAGATATATGAAAATTACGATTCTGGCACTTTCAAGGCATATTGTTTAGCACTTTTTGGGGTCGTTTCACCCCACATACTTAGTACATTAAAATGTACTAATGCGTACGCTACGCCTACATGATATTATCATGTAGGGATTGGAGCTCCTTTTGATCATTTTTTCCTCTACGTGGCTTGATTGGTATTTCGAAGAAAGCTTTGGTCAGTCCTCAACTCTGAGGACAATATCTAAGTTAAACTTACTATGTTGAGACTTCTTTTTGTTGGACACTTGTTATCATGAGGGCTAGCCCGTGAAGTGTCTTGGACCCCACTCGATTCTAAGTTAGAGGTGTTGTTGGATATTATATTTTGTATATGTGATGAGCTTGACTCTTTTCATCTTTTTATGAATATCAAACACTTCTCTTAGTCTTGTTTTCCCTTTTTATTAATTGACTCTTATTATTGCTTAATGTTTCTTCCACAACCAAGGATATATGCATGTTATAATCAAGAGGCTTGCTTGGGTTGTCTTTGGATTTCTCATTTGTCGTGTGACATCTAGGTCCTAGGCTTGGGTCGTGACAAGCTTGGTATCAAAGCAGTAGGTTGTTCATGGTCATCGGAAATCCAACACACCGCATTAATTAGAGTCTTATTCATGGTTATGAAGCACACCACAATTATGAATTGGAGGCTATGATATGTTTTAGGAAATGTTCCACTTCGTTGTGATCTATATCATGCTTTAGATGTAAAGAAAAGGCCTTTTACCCCTAACAAATTCTCTTTCCTCTTCTAGATAATGTCGCCACTAAGAGGAAGACTAAGGAAAGCTTGCACATCCAAGGAGCAGCCCCCCCACCCTTCCCCCCCCCCCCCCCCCCGCTCCTCAAGCTCCTTTACATGGAGGGGTAGCCCATGATGAGTTTCCGGATGCCATCTCAATATTGGCCCTTGCTCTAACCAATGAAATGAACCAAGGGGCCCAAGCCTCTCATGCTCCTTCTCCGGCCTCAAGGGCGAGGGATTTCACTAGAATGAACCCTCTAGAGTTTCATGAATCCAAGGTGGAGGAAGATCTCAAGAGTTCATCGATGAGGTGTATAAGGGACTATCTGTCATGGGGGTCAAGTAGAAGGAGAAATATAAATTAGAGGCCTACCAACTCAAAGGTGTGGCCAAAATTTGGTTCACCCAATGGAAATTGGAGAGGAGAGATGGTGATGCTATTCCTTGGGAGAAGTTTAAAGCCACCTTCCTCAACCAGTTCTTCCTGTCGAGTTAAGAGAGGCTAAGATGATGGAGCTTATGAACCTCAAGCAAGGTTCCATGAGTGTGAGGGAATATGTCCTCAAGTTCAACAAGCTTTCCACGTATGCTCCACATTTGGCTGCCAACCTAGAGCTAGAATGGACCAATTTGTGTCGCCAATGTCCGACTTTGTTAATAAAGAGTGGCGTACTTCTAGTGAGTGATATGGATTTGTCTCAGATCATGACATATGCCGAACAACTTGAGGGGAAAAGCTTAGAAAGAGGAGAAGTGGGGAGTCCAAGACAGCTTGCTTTAAAGGATGTTTTCGAGGTTCTTAAGGTGGCTGGTTTCTACAAGACCACAAGTTCCAAGGCCAAGGGTCTTCCAACGCTCCTAACAAGAGATTTGCTAATGATGGGGTATCTAACCCAAGACTCCAAAGTGGCAATGGTGGGATGACCCAACCTAGGTGCCAAAAGCATGAGAGAAACCATAGTGGTCCATGTTTGAAAAATTCTAATGATTTTTTTGGGTATGGTGAGATAGGTCACAAGATTATTGATTGTCCTCGTGCTCAGAAAAAGGGTAGAGATTGTCTTACTCATGGACAAGGTGCTAATGTTGGTCAAAGGGCAAAGGGTGGCCAACCAAGGGGTGTTGTAAGGCAAAATAGGTTCTATGCTCTCCAAGGAAGGCAAGAAGTGGATGAGGTGCCCAATGTTGTTACTGGGTATGTTAAAGATATTTGATTACGTTGTGTATGCATTGATAGATCTGGGTGCCACTCTTTGTTTCATTAGTCCTTTTGTTGCTAATAAGTTTCACGTGTGTCCCGAGTTGTTATGTGAACCTTATGAAGTGTCTACCCCCATTGGTGAGTCTGTTATTTCTAAAACAGACTATAGAGATTGTCCCGTGTCTGTATTGCATAAAATCTTGCCCTGTCATTTTGTTGGACTTGATATGGTGGATTTTGATATTATTTTTAAGATGGATAAGTTACATGCATATCATGTTTCCATTGATTTTAGGATCCGTAAAGTGAGATTCCAATTCCCTAATGAATCTGTCCTTGAATGGGAAAATTGTAATGTGGTGGTCAAGGATAGAATCATTTCTTGTTTTAAAGCCCAAAAGTTGATTTCTAAGGGTTGAATATACCATCTTGTGAGGGTTAGGGATATTGAGTATAAGGTCTTTCCTATTTAATCGGTTCCAGTAGTCAATAAGTTTCTTGATTCCTTTCTCGATGAGGTTCCTAGTGTTCCTCCCAAAAGGGAAATAGACTATAGTATTGACCTCTTTCCCAATATACAACCCAATTCTGTTCCCCCTTACTGTTAGCCCCGGCAGAGTTGAATGATCAGTTGAGGATTTAATGGAGAACGGTTTTATAAGGCCTAGAAAGTCACCTTGGGGTGCACTAGTGTTATTTGTGATGAAAAGGGATGGTTCCCTTAGAATGTGCATTGATTACTAGCAACTTAATAGGCTTACCATAAAGAACAAATATCCTTTACGAAGGATTGATGACCTTTTTGATCAACTTCAAGGGGCTAGTCACTTTTCTAAGATTGATTGTCCGTGTGGATACCACCAAGTGAGAGTAAGGGAGTATGATATCCCCAAGATGGCTTTTCGGACTAGGCATAGGCATTTTGACTTTGTGGTTATGTCTTTTGGTCAACTAATGCACCAGCTATATTTATGGATCTCATGAATAGGGTCTTTGAACCTACCTTGTTACGTTTGTGGGGGTCTTTATTGTTGATATATTGATTTATTCCCTGAGTGAATAGGAGCATATGAATCACTTGAGGGTGATGGCGTGAATCTTGAGGGATGAGAGGTTATTTGCTAAATATGAAAAGTGTGAATTTTGGTTGAAAGAGGTTGCTTTTCTAGGGCATATAGCATCAGGTGATGGCATTAAGGTGGATCCTAAGAAGATGGAGGTGATAAAGAATTGGCCCAGACCCTTGACTCCATCAGACATTAGGATTTTCTTGGGTTTGGTGGGTTACCACCGGAGGTTTGTGAATGGTTTCTCTTCTATTACTTCCCCTATGATAAAGTTGACCCAAAAGAAGGAAAAATTTGTTTGGACCGAGAAATGTGAAAAGTGTTTTCAAATATTTAAAGACAAGCTTATCTCCGCTCCTATCTTGGCTCTACCGGATGGGTTAAAAGGGTTTGTGGTTTATTATGATGCCTCAAGAATTGGTTTGGGGTGTGTTTTGATTCAAAATGGCACGGTAATAGCATATTCCTCTAGGAAACATAAGGTCCATGAACGAAATTATCCCACCTATGATCTTGAATTGATGACCATGGTGTCTACTTTGAAAATTTAGTGTCACTATTTGTATGGGCTTGATGTTAATGTGTTTACCGACCACAAGAGCATCCAATATGTGTTCATACAAAAAGATCTTAATTTGAGACAAACAAGGTGGTTAGAGCTCCTTAAAGATGATGACATGAGTGTGAATTATCATCTCGGTAAAGATAATGTTATGGCCGATGCTCTTAGTAGAGAGTCTATTGGTAACCTAGATCATAACGATGTAGGTGGCAAGGACGTAGCTAGACAAGCTCACCAGTTGGCTACGTTGGGGGTTTGGTTGGATGAAGTCGAAAATGGTGATGTAGTGGTTGTTGATGGTCTTAAATCTTCTTTGATTGAGGAAGTCAGTTTAAAACAAGTCCTAGACCCCGGCTTGCTAGAGTTGAAGGCTTTGGTGAAGGATGGTAAAATGAAAGTTTTCTCCCAAGAGGGAGATGATGCCCTTAGGTACTAAGGTAGGTTGTGTGTGCCTAATGTTGATGACTTGAGAAAGTTGATTTTGAAGGAGGCCCATAATTCATCTTATTCATTTCTCCCCGGTTCCACAAAGATGTATAGAGACTTGAGGGAGGTGTATTGGTACGGTGGTATGATGAGAGATATGCCAAGTTCATATCCAATTGTCACAATTATCAACAAGTGAAAGCAGAACATCAAAGGCCAGGTGGCCTAGCCCAAGACATAAAAATTCCTACTTGGAAGCGGGAACAAGTCAGCATGGATTTTGTGGTTGGGTTTCCTAAGACTAGGAAACACTTTGAATTTAGGTTATTGTTGATAGGATGACAAAGTTAGTGCACTTTCTACCAGTCAAAACTACCTATGGTGTCGAGGATTATGCCAAGATGTATATTCATAAGATGGTTAGATTGCATAGGGTACCCTTGTATATCATTTCAGATCATGGTGCTCAATTCACTTATCATTTTTAGAGATCCTTCCAAAAGGGTCTTAGTACCAAGGTCAAGCTTAGTAGGTCTTTTCATCCTCAAATGGATGGTCAAGACGAAAGGACTATCCAAACACTTGAGGATATACTTAGAGTATTTGTTTTGGAGTTTAAGGGTAGTTGGGATGAACATCTTCCACTTATTGAGTTTACTTAAAATAATAGCTACCACTCTAGCATTGGCATGGCTCCCTTTGAAGCTTTATATGTAGGCATTGTAGATCCCCGATTTGGTGGTTTGATGCAGGTGAGATGGCATTTCTAGCTCCAAATTTGGTTATGGAAGCCTTGGAAAAGATGAGGTTGGTAAAGGAGAGGTTGAAGATGGCCCAAAGTAGACAAAATTCCTACTCTAATGTGAGAAGAAGCGATCTTGAGTTTGAAGTTGGTGATCGAGTTTAATTGAAAGTCTCACCCATGAAGGGTGTGGTTCAGTTTGGCAAGAATGGGAAATCTAGCTAAAGTTTGTGGAGCCTTACAGAATTTTGAGGAGAGTTGGTAAGGTTGCATATGAGTTGGAGTGTCCTATAGAGATAAATATGGTTCATTCGGTTTTCCATGTATCCATGATGAGGATGTGTGTGGCGTAACCCAAGTGTTATAGTTCCCTTAGTGGTTATGGGTGTTGTGGAAGACAATTTGACCTATGATGTGATTCTGGTGGAGATATTTGATAGACAAGTGAAGAGGTTGAGAAACAAAGATGTAGCATCCATCAAGGTCCTTTGGAGGAATCAACACATTCAAAGTGTCACATGCGAAGGTGTGGCGGACATGAAAAAGCAATACCCATATCTCTTCCATTCTACTCAGGCCGCAGGTAATAACATAAGTCCCATCTATGATTTCAAGTTTTAAGACTCAGCCCTTATGTCATGTTTCATACATTCATGTTTATGGTGATTTTTTAACATTCATGTTAAGGCTTTTTAAAAATGATGTTTAACTGCATTTGTAGCATTCATGTCAGGCTGAAATCTTCATAATTACTTCTCCTATGTATGTTTCATTGATATTCGGGGATGAGCGTTCCCAAGAGGGAGATATTGAAAAACCCTTTATGAGCACGGAATGCCCCATAACTGTAATTTTCATATATTTCAAAATTCATGCGTGAATTCAAAAATTCAACTTCATATTCTCGATTAGGGGAGAAAATTGAGTGGGGAATAGGTATATCTCAGATTTTAGAAGACCCAAAGCAAAATATAATTTTCGCTAATTTTTTATTTCCAGTGTCTGTCAATTGCCAGGTCGCGACTCGCTTGCAGCGCGGAGTAGTGTTGTTTGAACTCCACGTCCGGTCCACGTCGCGCCTGGGGCATGGACCAGTGTAAAATTTTCCTTGATTTCTTGTTTCATCCAAGAGCATTGGGTTCATATCCCCATGCTCATTTAAATGAGAAATCACCCATACTTAGCCATTTTTCAACTCTATGGCTCACAAAACCCTCTCTAAAACCTCTTCAAGACTCTACCAAATACCTCATTCTAATTCAATGGTTTCAAACTAAATTTTGGAAGTCAAGAACCCATCTCAAGCTTCAAGTCTTCTTCAAGTTCATCTCAACAAATTCAAGGTTTAAGGTATGTGGGTCTTCATATGGGTCCTTTCACTTGTGGAGCCCAACCTGAATTTTGATCAAAATTGCATGATTTCATGTTATGTTGGGGTTTTATCAAGTATTGAATGATTATGTATGAATATCTATTTCAAGCTTATTCCACGAATTGATTTAGTCTATTGAGACTATGCATGAATTGAGCAATGAAACCATGAACTATTATGTGCTTTTGTGATGGATCTTAAGATACCCTAAATAAAGGTTTTACTATAATATTGGTGGGTTGATTTGCATTGATTTACCCATCTTCTTTTACTCTTGAATTTCATGATTTTGAACAAGTATCGTGAACCCACCATGTGTTTGATAAACTTAGATGACAAGAAATCTCAAGTGTTGATGATCTATTACATGATTTACAAGTCAAGTGACTTCATGAAGATTAAGGGCTTTCAAGCATGTCTAGAATTCATGAAAAGTTTCTATAATTTTACAAGTATCAAATTAAGTCTTATTTCAAAATTTTTATGTCTTGTGAGACATTCATGTTAAAGCAAGGGATCATGTATGATTATTATCTACTTTCATGTTTAAGTTAGGCTCATTACTAGAGGTCAAGCAAGTTTATGAGCTACTCAAGGCATGTTATCATGTCTCTTACAAGTTATTCATGTTGATATTAAAGTATGATTATTTCAAGTATTTCATGGGATTTGACTTAGCATCGATTGAGGCTTAGGATAGGGGCTCGAATCAAGGGGTCCTTATTGAAACGACCCCAAAACGTTCCCAAAAATATACCTCAAAAGTGCTCGAAATCAGAATTTCCATATATCTCAAAATCCGTATGCGATATCGAAAATTTGACTTCATATTCTTTTTCAGGTGGTCAAGTTGAGTGGGAAATGGGCCTAACCCAATTTAATAGAAACTGTAGAAAATTTTGAAAATTACAAAATGTGATTTTCAAAGACAATCCATGCCCCTGGCGCGACGCGCCAAGGGCGCACTACAGTGTATTTTGTGCACTACTTTTCTTGTCCGCTCTAAGCCTTTTGGATCTTGGGCCTAAGTGTTCCCAAGCGTGAAAATTCTTATACTTAGCCTTATTTCACCCTCATATCATTCAAGAAATTCCTAAATACACTCCCAAACACTTAGCCAATATTTCATTTATAGATTTCAAGTCACAAAACTCATCCGGATCCTAAGGTTCTAATTCAAGCTTCAAGTCTCCATCTCCAATCTTTATCAAGCTAATCTCCAAATTCAAGGTATGTGGATTTCTTTCATGGGTTCCTTTCAACCATGATACCCAATATTCCTTTTACTTTAAAATGTATGATTTAAAGTTGATTTACATATGGATCTTAATTATTATGAATTTCACTGCACACTATCTTGGGGTTTCATGAAATTATGGTTTTTTAAGCATGTCTTGAACTATGAATCTAAGGTCTATTGTGAGATTTGATGAAGGAATGTGATATATATTGCTTGAGGGTGTTACCAAGTACCTATCAAAGGTTTTACATTGAATTTTCCAGCATGATTACACTCTTGAATTGCATGGTTTTACACTAGCACTACACTTCCATCGAGTGTTTAATAAAATATTTGTTGGATGTGGTTTGGAGGAATTGAAGGACCAATGCATGTCTAAAGTTGAATGACTTTTTGATGATGAAAGGAATATATGTTTATGATCTTCTCTTATATAGTGTTTTTCAATGTGACCATGCCCGACTCGGGGGGAAAAGAGCCCGGGTAACCATGTCGAGGGGTTTTTACCTTGATAGTCGATCAAAAGCCTAGTGCCTTGATAACCTGGTTGATGGGTTAGTACCTCAATTACCAGGGGTGGCAGCATGTGAGCATCCACCAATCAATCAAGGGGTTCGTACCTTGATAACCATATTGGGGGTTTTGTACCTGGTCACCAAGGGTGGTAGGGTGAGATGATCCACCGACCAACCAAAAGGGTTTGTACCTTGGTAGCCTATGGGTTTTCGATCTTGGTCTCTTCTTACACCTTGTATTATATTCTACGTAAGCATGTTTTACTTGAGCATTGATCATATATGCCATATTGCTAATATGTTATCCATTGCCTACTATTATGCAT
Organism: Solanum clarkiae; assembly: GCA_011800125.2. Lineage (NCBI taxonomy): Eukaryota > Viridiplantae > Streptophyta > Magnoliopsida > Solanales > Solanaceae > Solanum > Solanum clarkiae. Next base: position 42,580 of record JAABOM020064271.1, on the reverse strand, counting down.
TTTGGTTATGATGCTTATCTCTTGTTGCATTGCATCCTACATACTTAGTACATTCAAACATACTAATGCATACTCTATGCCTATATGATGATACCATGTAGGAACCGTAACCCCACTTATCATCCTCCTTTACGTGGCTAGTACGACATCTCTCAAGCTCTTTAGTGAGTCCTCTATTTCGTTGATGATGCTTATGATCTCATACTATGTTCTAAGACTATCTTTCTTTTATGTATATGTTGACTATGAGGGTGAGCCTAGTAGGTTATCTTGGTCCCCGCAAAGTATCACAGATTTAGAGGTTTTGTTGGATATGTTTGTATTATGCTATAAGCTTTGACGCTCTCTTGACTTTTGATGTTTATGATATGAAGATTTCCTCTTAGCCCTTTTTATCCTTATTACTATATCTTGTTGCACTTTATTGCTTCCGCGACCAAGAATATGTAATGATATATTAAGAGGCTTGCTTGAGTCCCTTCGGGTTCCCCATACGTCATGTAACGTCTAGGCCCTAGGCTTGGGTCATGACAAACTTGGTATTAGAGCACTAGATTGTTAGATCCTCAGAGTCCAACATACTGCATCGATTAGATCTTATTCATGGTTGTGTTGTGCACCACAACTATGAGTAAGACACTATGAGGCATCTTAGGAAATGTTTCCCTTTTTCATGTTCTAACTTGTGCTATAGAGTTGAAATGAGGTTCCCCCCCTCCCCCAACAATTATTTTTTGCTACTCTAGATCATGCCTAACACAAAAGAAAGAAGCGCCCTGCACTCCCGAGGACCAACCGTCTCATGGTGAGCTCCAGGATGCTCTCACTTTGCTTGCACAAGTTGTGGCTAATCAAGCCAATCAAGGGGCCCAAGCCCCTCATGCTCCTACACTGGCATCTGGGGTGAGAGACTTCACAAGGATGAATCCCCCGAAATTCTATGAGTCGAAGGTGGATGAGGACCCTCCATAGTTCATTGATGAGGTCTACAAGGTTTTGGCTATTATGGGTGTTAGATAGGAGAAGAAGGCAGAGTTGGCGGCTTACTAACTCAAAGAGGTGGCACGAATATGGTTTGATCAATGGGAGGAGTAGAAGGGAACATAATGTGGTGCTACGGGAGGAGTTTGAGGTGGAATTTCTCAATCGATTCATCCTACTTGAGCATAGAGAATCCATTGATGGAAATAATGAATTTAAGACAAGGGAATTTGAGTGTGAGGAATGATGCCCTCAAGTTTAATCAACTCTCTAAATGTGCTCCCCACTTGGTGGCCGACCCAAGGTCTAGAATGAATAAATTTGTGATGGGTGTTTTCGACTTGGTGAGTAAGGAATGTCGGTCCACTATGTTGATTAAGGACATGGATTTGTCCTAATTAATGACCTATACTAAGAAAATAGAGGTGGACAAGTTGAGAAAGAGAAGGGCTAATGAGGCTAAGAGGGATCTCTTTGAAGGTAGGTTCCAAAGTCGAAAGGGTGGCTTGTCCCAACAAGGCCAGGGGTCTTCTCATGTTTCTAATAGGGAGTTTGCCAATGACTTTCCAAGGGCCCAAGGTATTCAGGGTGTGGTCCCAAATGGTGTGTGTCCAGAATGTGGTAAGGGCCATGGGGGCCCATGATTGATGGGCACTAATGCATATTATGGGTGTGGAGAAATTGGTCACAAAAAGGTTGAATGTCTTCATAACCGCAACATGAGTAAAAAGGTTTATCGATAAGGTGCTAATGCGGTTCCGAAGGGGTGGTCAACATAGTGGAGCCCCAAGGCACAACTGATTTTATGCTTTGCATGGGAGGCAAGGGCCTGATGAGGTGTAACACCCCACATCTTACATGTACTAGTACTATGCAAATGAAATGTGATATGGCTTTTCAAATTAGCGCCAAATTTTAAAAGTTCTTGAATCTCATATTAGAGGGCGATATGTGCGTCTAATGCCTAAGAGGATCTAGTGTATACAAGTTTTAAGTCAAATTGAGGAGATTGCGGCCTTAAATGAAGTGAGAGAAGTGAGGTGCTTGTAGGACTTAGGAAGCTAGCAGGTGAGTCACCTACTTGCTTAGCTTAAATTTGCTATCTAGACAGAGATGAGGACCGACATCGAATCTGTCCAAGTCCGATTATGGATAAAGTCCGTGTTAAAGGTGTGACTTTAGCTCATGTTTTAGCATCATAAATGGACTGTATTTTCAACCCATGAAGAATATAAAATGGGCCCAAGTACATCACAACCCACTTGACTATTTGGGCCCAAACTAAATGAAGAGAAATTAGGAAAATAGGCAGCCAAGGCCCATCAACTTGGAAACCCAATTAGGCACAAGTGAAAGGGCCAAGTTGTTGCATCATCACCTTGATAATATGAGGCTTAAACCACATAAGAAAGTCGGCCAAAGGCTCCTTTGGGAGCTTTCCTCTTCTTGGTTGGCTTGATTATGAAAGAAGGTTGCCTCTCTTAATTTTTTTTTTGATCTGTAATGATGTATAAAGGTTGTTACACTGTTTGGTTATATGTAAACAATCGAGGTTTAACGTGTTTTTGTAAGTGTGTTGTTTGTAGAAATTGTGGGCTGATTGATTGAGGACTATGGTCTCACGTCCTACACCTATTTTGAGGATTGTTTTTGAACTATTTTAGGACTGGTTTTATTTGTATATATGGTGGGGACTATTTGGTTAAAGTTGGAACAGGTTTGGAATTGTCGACGTCAAAATATAGTGAAGGGATGCAATGTTATGCCGCCTATTTGTATGTTATATAGAATTGTTACATGTTGTGCTTTGTGGGCTTTTGTAAGACTATTATGGCACTGAAATAGGCTGCACATGATACGTATTTGAGAATGTGTATTATAAAATATGATTAGGGCAGAAAGGTTGAAAGAATATGCTCAGGTTTATAATTATATGTTTGCTGCCCATGTGTTGTTTTTTATTAGATTGGGCTTCCAAGATGTATCTATTGTCTACTAATGCTAGTTTTATCACCTACTATACTCTAGATAAATATTTCGAGGAATGGAAGGTTATCTCGAGGTAATAACGAGGTCGTACAGCGAGGTATGTAAGGCTACTTGATTTCGTATTACTTGGCATGAAATCTAGATTCTTCCTCGGCACATAAAGGTACTTACAAACTCCACACAACTATTAACCATGTCACTACTCTTTCACATGCTCATATGCTTCTATACACAGTCACCTTCAATTCTACATACATACGTGGTTACCAAGTTACATGGGTTTTTGTTGCTAAATAAAGTTCACGAGTGGGTTCATCTCAGACGCATTTCATTATTTGTGTAACGTACTCTTTTCATTGTCATATTGTCTTGTATAATTATCTACATGTCACATGCTACATCTATAGTCCTACAGCTCCAATATTATGACCACCAAAAGAATCATCTCAAATTTAATTGAAAGGTAAAGTATTTTTCTTATTGATGGGAGGTAACCCGAGCGGTGAAAGAATCACCTAGCCAGGGTCGATCCTATCAATGGGTTAGCCCAAGGGGTGAAAGGAAAAGCCTAGCAAGGACTGATCCCGATATAGATTTACCACTGATCAACTAGTCATTTGTATTACATGTTGTGCACAGATTATACAGTAAAGGTAAAGTAATAAAAAGAACATAAAATACATGATCCTACAGTATAACTAAAGGTGGTCTCTTATCCTACACCAGTGCATAGTTTCATTTAAGTTGTTACTTCATATACAGTATTTCCTACCTTACATATTCAATACATTATCTCGTACTAACTTCCCTTACGGGGGACATGCATTTCATATTGTAGGTACAGGTGCTAGTAGATCTCCCAAGTAGGAGTACAAGATATCCAGTTGATGTTACCAAGCTCCAGATTGCTTCGTAGCTTTGTGTGTCTAGAGCTTATATTTATTTATTATATAGTTAGTCAAGGCGGGGCCTGTCTCGACCCTTATCAGATTCTTTTCCTTATCTAGAGGCTTCGTAGACTACTTTAATTAGAGTATGATCAAGTCTCGTACTTCAGACAATGTGGCCCCAATGGCCAAGTCATATACACTTCCTTTTGGCTTGTTATTACTGCTTACTTTCTTAAAGGCATGTTGAATAAAGAAATCCCATATAATATGTATAAAAAGTGCATGGATATAGGTTGGTTCTCCTGAGCCTTATCGGCAACGGGTGCCAGCCCACCTTAACGGGACTTTAGGCTTGACAGAAGTGGTATCAGAGTGGGTCATCCTAGGGAGTCCACAAAGTCGTGTCCATGTAGAGTCTTGTTTATCGATGTGTTGTGCACCACATTTATAAGCAGGAGGCTATGTGGCATTTAGGAGTTGTTACTTTCTTTTTATTCTTTAGATCATGCCATAGAGCCAAGTGTAATAGGTGGATATGTCTAACTCCTAAATTTTTTTGTACAGCAAGTATGCCAGAAACTGGTAAAAGAAAGAGAGTAGAAGTGGTGGTCGGTATACCCAGTCCAGTAAGACAATGTAATAAGGCTCAAGATGAGTCTCTGTCATAGATATCTCTACTCTGCCAGCTCCTGATGAACTAGGAAGTAGTGAAATTCCCCCAGAACCACCTATCGATGGTACCGTGCAGGATTTGGAAAATGCAGTCCAACTATTGACTCGTATAGTTGTTGTCCAAGGTCAAAGATAGGAAGGTCCAATTATAGGTGCAAGTGGTGCAAATAGGGCAGCTGGCATGAGGATACGTGACTTCCTTATTTTGGACCCTCTAACCTTCACTGGGTCAGATCCTAATGAAGATCCCCAAGACCTTATTGATCAGATTCAACGTACTTTAGATGTTATGCATATGAGTAGTACAGAAGCTTTCGAGTTAGTGACATATGGGTTGAAGGGTGTGGCTATATTGTGGTATGAATATTGGAAGCAATCTAAGGGTATAGATGCACCTCCAACTAATTGGAAAGATTTCAAAGAGGCATTTCTTGACCATCACTTGCCTTTAGAGATCCGAGAGGCCCGTGCAGATCAGTTTTTGAATCTCCACCAAGGGAATATAAGCGAGAGGGAGTGTAGCATTCAATTTAATTCCCTGGCCAAGTATGCTCCTAATGTACTTGCCATTATGGCAGATAGAATTCATCGATATGTGGATAGATTGGACACGTATCTAGTCTGAGACTGTATCATTGCTTCCTTGAACAAAGACATGGATATAGCGAGAATGCAAACTTTTTCATAGAAATTAGAGGATCAGAGGCAAAAGAGAAAGACACAAGAGTTAGAATGGGCATTGTCCAAGAGGGCCAGATCTACAGGGCAGTTTACACCGTCCCAAGGTGAGCTTAGGCCTCAGTTTTCTAATAGACCACCTAGGCCATCATCCTCCTACTCTGCAGCAATGTTCCACCACAACTTCAGGGGTCTAGGAGTAATCAGTTTGGTCAATGAGGTGAGGGACAAAGTGCATGGATAGAAGGATATTCAGCAGGCTAGCAAATGACTCCTATGCAACCTTGTAAATAGTGTGAAAGAAGTCATTCAGGTATATGTCGTGTTGGGATAGACGCTTGTTATTGGTGTGGTGCGCCAGGGCATATGATAAGAGATTTCCTGATGAGGCGTATGGTTTGATATAGCACAATCTGCAAGGTCAGTTGTTGCATCATCATCGTCAGAACCTCTATTAGGTAGGGGTCAACAAACACCTACAGGTCATGGTAGAGGTGTAAGAGGGGCAGCTAGCTCTAGCGGAGTCCAGAATCGCACTTATGCTCTGGGGAGTCGGCAAAGTTTGGAAGCTTCACCTGATGTGGTCACAGGTATATTGTCCATCTTTTCGCATAATGTATATGCATTAATTGACCCTGGTTCTACACTATCATACATTACCCCACTAGTTGTTGGTAAGCTTAAGAGAACACCAAAATTATTGAACAATTCATTTGAAGTGCCTACACCAACCAGTGAATCTATTATGGCTAAAAGGATTTATTATGACTATGTAGTAACTGTTTCTGACCGTGACACATTGGCTGACCTTATTGATCTAGAAATAGTGGAATTCAATGCTATAGTAGGTATGGGTTGGTTAGCTTCTTGCTATTCCACTGTGGATTGCCGAACTAAGAGAGTGTACTTCCACTTTCCTAATGAGGCAGTTCTTGAATGGGAAGGCAATATTGGGGCACCAAAGGGGAAGTTGATCTCTTATTTTAAGAATAAAAATATGATATCTAAGGGGTATATATGTCATTTAGTTAGAGTAAGGGATATGGAGGAAAAATCGTCAACTCTTCAATCAGTTCCAGTGGTGAATGAATTCGTCGATGTGTTCCCTGAAGAACTTCCAGGTTTACCTCCAGAATGAGAAATAGATTTTCATATTAACTTACTTCCAGGCACTCAACCTATTTCTATCCCTCCATAAAGAATGGCTTCGATAGAATTGCGTGAATTAAAAGAGCAGTTAAAAGACTTATTGAGAAGGGTTTTATAAGACCTAATGTGTCCCCTTGGGGTGCACCAGTGTTATTTGTACGTAAAAAGGATGGAACCTTGAGGATGTGTATCGACTATCGACAATTGAATAGAGTAACAATTAAGAATAAATACCCCCTCCCAAGATTGGTGATTTATTTGATCTGTTACAGGGGGTCAAATGCTTTTCAAAAATTGATTTGAGATTAGGTTATCACCAAGTGAGGGTGAAGGAGAAAGATATACCCCAAACAGCTTTCAAAACATGCTATGGTGACTTTGAATTTCTCGTTATGTCATTTAGGCTAACGAATGCTCCAGCAGTTTTTATAGATCTCATGAATAGGGTATTTAAGACATTCTTGGATGTGTTCGTGATAGTATTTATAGATGACATTTTTGGTATATTTAAGTTCAGTAAAGGACCATGAAAATCACTTACAACAGGTGTTACAAGTTCTTTGTAATTAACAGGTGTATGCCAAGTTTTCTAAATGTGAATTTTGGCTAAAATCAGTTGCATTCTTGGGCCATACTGTGTCCGATTAGGGAATAAAGGTTGATCATAAAAGATAGAGGCCATGAAGGATCGGCCAAGGCCAACAACACTCACGGAAGTTCGAAGCTTCCTAGGGCTAGCAGGTTGTTACAGAAGGTTTATTGAAGGTTTTTCTTCTATTTCTACACCTCTAAGAAAGTTAACACATAAGGCAACTAAGTTCTAATGGAATGATGCATGTGAAAGGAGCTTCCAAGAGATGAAAAATAAGTTAACTTCTACACCTATGCTAATACTTCCATAAGGCATCGAGGAGTATGCAATGTATTGCCATGCTTCAGGAGTTGGCTCAGGGAGTGTACTAATATAGCATGGTAGGGTAATTGCTTGTGCCTCTAGACAACTACGACCGCATGAGGAAAACTATCTAACACATGATCTTAAGCTAGCAATGGTTGTGTTTGCTCTGAAATATGGCGCCACTATTTGTATGGGGTTCACGTTGACATATATACTAATCATAAGAGCCTATAGTACATCTTTAAGCTGAAAGTCCTAAATTTAAGATAGCGAAGGTGGCTAGAGATAATAAAGGAATATGACATTGATATACTATACCATCCGGGAAAAACAAATATGGTAGTCGATGCTCTGAGTCGTAAGAAAATTTTGAATATTAGTGAAAAGACTGTGGTATATCAAGGAATGACTAAAGATCTACGTCAACTAGCTAGTTTCAAAGTTTGCCTTCTTGAAACCCCAAAGGAAAAGATTGTTGTGCGTAATGTTGTGGAGTCTTCGTTGGTAATGGAGGTGAAACAAAGAAAGTTCAAGGATCCTGTTCTACGACGAATTATGGAAAAAGTGAGTTAGGGTATGATAAAGGGCTTCAAACTTACACAAAATGGATTACTTTATTGCAAAAATAGATTATGTGTGCCTGATATTAATGGACTGAGAAAGAGGATAATAGAAAAAGCCCATCATTCTAGATATTTCATACATCCAAGATTAACTAAGATTTATCATGACCTAAAGGGAATGTTTTGGTGGGGAGGAATGATAAAGGACCTTGCAGACTTTATGGCTCAATGTCCAAATTGCCAACAAGTGAAAGTCGAACATCAAAAGCCAGGAGATTATATGCAATATATAGATCTTCCAACATGGAAGTGGGATATGATCAATATGGATTTTGTTACCGGGTTGCCTCACTCATTTCAGACGTTTGACTCCATATGGGTAATAGTTGACAGACTCACAAAGTCAGCACACTTCTAGCCAATCAGGAGTGATCATACAACTAAAGAGTATGCCAATCTATACCTCAAAGAGATAGTCAAGCTACATGGAGTCCCAATCTCCATTATACCTAATCGAGGATATTAATTCACTACAAAGTTTTGGAAGTCCTTCCAAAGGAGTTTAGGGACACAAGTTAATTTGAGTACAGCTTTCCACCCCCAGACAGATGGTCAAGAAGAACGCACCATTCAAACACTTGAAGATATGTTGAGATCTTGTGCATTGGACTTTAAATGTAGTGGGGTAGACCATTTGCCACTCATTGAATTTGCCTATAATAATAGCTACCACTCAAGTATCAAGATGGCACCTTATGAAGCTTTATATGGAAGGAAATGTAGGTCACCAATGGGATGTTTGGAGTGTATAAAACCACCTTGCTTGGGCTATATCTTGTATATCAAGCCATGGAAAAAGTTAGAGTAATACAATAGCGGCTATAAACAGCCCAAAGTCATCACAAATCATATGGGGATGCTAGCAAGAGAGGACTGGAGTTCTCAGTAGGGGATTGGTTATTTTTAAAGGTGTCTCCAATGAAAGGGGTTATGAGATTTAGTAAGAAAGGAAACTGAGCCCACGTTACATAGAGCCATATAAGATCATTAAGAGGTTCAGGAAGATTGCATATGAACTAGAGCTACCCCAAGAGCTTTCAATGGTTCATCCAGTTTTTCATGTCACAATGCTTCGAAAATGCATAGGCGACCCATCCTGTGTCACTCCTATTGAAAATGTGCAAGTTACAGAAGATCTCACCTATGAAGAGGTACCTATTGCTATTCTAGATTTTCAAGTTAAGAAGCTAAGGAATAAATAAATAGCTTCAGTAAAAGTACTTTGGCGGAGCCAGCAAGCAGAACAGATAACATGGGAGGCTGAAGAAGCGAGAGACCTAAGTACCCTTACTTATTTAAATCTAAAGAATAAGTGCAACATGAAGAGCTGAGGGTATTTAAAGCTAAAGAATAAGCGAGAGACCTAAGTACCCTCACATTTCATTTGCATAGTACTAGTACATGTAAGATGCGGGGTGTTACTTCTTGTGCTGTCAAAAGTTTGTTTAAGTACATGTTTGAACATGGTCAAGCTATCTAATTATGCTAACATTCGAGGACAAATGTTCCTAGGGGGGAAGATGTAACACCCCGCATCTTACATGTACTAGTACTATGCAAATGAAATGTGATATGGCTTTTCAAATTAGCGCCAATTTTTAAAAGTGCTTGAGTCTTATATTAGAGGGCGATATATGAGTCTAACGCCTAAGAGGATTGAGTGTATACAAGTTTTAAGTCAAATTGAGGAGATCGTTGCCTTAAATAAAGTGAGATAAGTGAGGTGCTTATAGGACTTAGGAAGCTAGCAGGCGAGTCACCTACTTGCTTAGCTTAAATTTTCTAGCTAGACAGAGACGAGGCCCGACGTCGAATCTGTCCAAGTCTGATTATGGATAAAGTCTGTGTTAAGGGTGTGACTTTAGCTCATGTTTTAGCATCATAAATGGATTGTATTTTCAACCCAAGAAGAATATAAAAAGTACCCAAGTACATCACAACCCACTTGACTATTTGGGTCCAAAGTAAGTGAAGAGAAATTAGAAAAATGGGCAACCAAGGCCCATCAACTTGGTAACCCACTTAGGCCCAAGTGAAAGGATCAAGATGCTACATCACCACCTTGATAACATGAGTCTTAACCCACACAAGAAATTCGTCCAAAGGTTCATTTAAAAAGGCTTACAATTAGCACCTTTAAGTCATTCTTAACTTAGAAAAAAATCAGCTTTCACAAGCTTTCTCTCTACACTTTCCTAACCTTGAAAAGCAGCCACAAAGTGATTTTTAGGGTTATTGGAGAATCCCTACACATTGAAGGTAATGTTAAGTAAGTTTGCTTATGTGTTTAGTATGGTTTTCTTATGAAAACCAAGAGACTATGTTGGTTAGGTATATGCAGAAACTTTTGGACAAGCATGTGTTCCAAGGGTTGTTATATACTTTTCTTGTTTATTTGGGAGCTTTTCTCTTATTGGTTAGCTTGATTATGAAAGAAGGTTTTTTTTATTAATTTGTTTGAGTTCTGTAATGATGTATAAAGATTGTTGCACTATTTTGGTTATACGTAAACAATTGAGGTTTAACGTGTTATCCTAAGTGTGTTGTTTGTAGAAATTATAGGCTGATTGATTGAGGACTATGGTCTCACGTCCTACACCTATTTTGAGGAATATTTTTGAACTATTTTAGGGAATGGTTTTATGTGTATATATGGTGGGGATTGTTGGGTTAAAGTTGGAACAGTTTTGTAATTGTCGACGTCGAAATGTAGCAATGGGATGTAATGTTATGCCGCCTATTTGTATGTTGTGTAGAATTTTTTTGTGTTCTTATTTGTGGGACGTTGTAAGACTATTTTTGCACTAAAATAGGCTGTACATGATATGTATATGAGAATGTGTATTAGAAAATACGATTAGCGGCAGAAAGATTGAAAGAATACGCTCGAGTTTATAATTATACGCTTGTTGCCCGTGTGTTGTTCTTTTTATGAGATTGGGCTTCCAAGAAGTATCTATTGTCTACTAACGCTAGTTTTATCACCTATTGTACTCTAGATAAATATTTCGAGGAAGGGAAGGTTATCTCGAGGTAATAACGAGGTCGTACAGCGAGGTATGTAAGGCTACTTGATTTTGTATTACTTGGCATGAAATCTAGATTCTTCCTTGGCACATAAAGGTACTTACAAACTCCACACAACTATTAACCATGTCACTACTCTTTCACATGCTCATATGCTTCTATACACAGTCACCTTCAATTCTGCATACATACATGGTTACCAAGTTACATGGGTTTTTGTTGCTAAATAAAGTTCACGAGTGGGTTCATCTCAGATGCATTTCATTATTTGTGTAACGTACTCTTTTCATTGTCATATTGTCTTGTATGATTATCTACATGTCACATGCTACATCTATAGTCCTACAGCTCCAATATTATGACCACCAAAAGAATCATCTCAAAGGTAATTGAAAGGTAAAGTATTTTACTTATTGATGGGAGGTAACCCGAGCGGTGGAAGAATAACCTAGCCAGGGTCGATCCTATCAAGGGATTAACCCAAGGGGTGAAAGGAAAAGCCTAGCAATGACCAATCCTGATATAGATTTACCACTGATCAACTAGTCATTTGTATTACATATTGTGCACAGATTATACAGTAAAGGTAAAGTAATAAAAAGAACATAAAATACATGATCCTACAGTATAACTAAAGGTGGTCTCTTATCCTACACCAGTGCATAGTTTCATTTGAGTTGTTACTTCATATACAGTATTTCCTACCTTACATATTCAATACATTATCTCGTACTAACTTCCCTTACGGGGGACCTGCATTTCTTGCTACAGGTATAGGTGATAGTAGATCTTCCCAGTAGGAGTACAGGATATCCAGCTGATGTTACTAAGCTCCAGGTTGCTTTGGAGCTTTGTGTGTCTGGAGCTTATATTTTTATATTGTATAATTAGTCGAGGCAGCGTCTGTCTAGACCCTTATCAAATACTTTTCTTTATCTAGAGGCTTTGTAGACTGTGTAAACTAATGTTTGGTCAAGTCTAGTACTTCAGACAATGTGGCCCTAACGGCCTAGTCATATGCATTTATTTTTGGCTTGTTATTGCTGCTTACTTTCTTAAAGAAATCTCTTATAATATGTATAAAAAGCGCATGGATACAGGTTTGTTCTCTTGAGCTTATCGGCAACGGGTGTCAGTATGACTTAATGGGACTTTAGGAGTGACATGAGGTGCCCGCGTTGTTACTAGTATGCTAAAAGTCTTTGATTTTGTTGCGTATGCATTGATTGATTCGGGTACCACTCTTTCTTTTGATACCCCCTTTATTGAGCCTGAATTGTTGTGTGAGTCATATGAGGTGTCTACTCCTATAAGTGCATCTATTGTTGCTAGAAAGGTCTACAGAAATTGTCCCATTTGCATCTTGCATAAAATATTGCCTGGTGATCTTGCTGAGTTGGATATTGTTGATTTTATTTTCATTCTTGGAATGAATTGGTTGCACGCATACTATACCTCTATTGATTGTAGAACCTGTAAGGTCAAATTCCAATTCCCAAATGAACCTACTATTCAGTGGGAGAGTCATGATATAGTGGTCAAGGGTAGGTTCATATCTTGCATTAAAGCCTATAAGTTGATCTCTAAGGGGTGTCTTTACCATCTTGTGAGGGTTAGGAATGTGGAGTCTAAAGTCCTTCCCATAGATTCGGTTCCGATTTTGAATGAATTCCTTGATGTCTTTCCAAATGACCTCCCCGGTGTTCTTCTCGAAAGGGAAATAGATTTTGATATAAACCTCCTACCTTATACTCTACCCATTTCTATTCCTCTTTATCGATGTCCCCGGTGGAGTTAAAGGAGTTAAAGGAGTAATTGAGGGACTTGTTAGATAAGGGTTTCATTAGGCCTAGCCAATCACCTTAGAGTGCACCGATGTTTTTTGTAAAGAAGAAGGATGGGTCTCTTAGGATATGTATTGACTACTGCAACTTAATAGGGTCACCATCAAGAATAGATATCATCTTCTAAGGATTGATGATTTGTTTGACAAATTGCAAGGGAATAGCCACTTCTTTCAGATTGATCTTCGGTTCGGGTATCATCAAGTGAAGGTGAGGGAGTGTGACATTTCCAAGACGGCCTTTCGGACTAGGTATAGGCATCATGAGTTTGTTGTGATGTCCTTTGGGTTGACAAATGCACTGGCTATCTTCATGGACTTTAAGAATAGGGTCTTCAAACCCTACTTTATTCCTTTGTTATGGTTTTCATTGATGATATTTTGATCTATTCTCATAGTGAGGAGGAGTATATGGGTCATTTGAGCGTAGTGCCACAAAGATTAAGGGAAGTTGTATGCTAAGTATAATAAATGTGAATTTTACTTAAAAGAAGTTGTCTTCCTAGGTCATGGGGTGTCAGGGGATGGTATTAAGGTGGAGCCTAAGAAGACAATGTGATTAGGAATTGGTCAAGACCATTGACCTCATCGGATATTAGGAGCTTCTTAGGCTTAGCGGGTTACTATCGGAGGTTTGTGAATGGTTCTCTTCTATTGCTTCTCCCATGACCAAGATGACTCAAAAGAAAGCCAAATTTGTGTGGTCCGATGAGTGTGAAAAGAGTTTCCAAACATTAAAAGATAAGCTTGTGTATGCTCTGATATTATCACTACCGAAAGGGCTTGAAGGATTTGTTGTGTATTATGATGCTTCAAGGGTTGGTTTGGGTTGTGTGTTGATGCAAAATGGTAAGGTGATAGCCTATGCTTCTAGACAACTCAAAGTGCATGAAAAAAATTACCATATCCATTATCTAGAGTTTGCCACCGTGGTCTTTGCTTTGAAAATTTAGCATCACTATTTGTATGGGGTGCATGTTGATGTGTTCACCAATCATAAGAGCCTCCACTATGTCTTCACTCAAAAAGATCTCAACTTGAGGAAATCAATGTGGTTAGAACTTCTTAAGGATTACGACATGAGTGTGCATTATCATCTCGGTAAGGCTAATGTGGTGGAAAATGCTTTGAGTAGGGTGTCTATGGGTAGCCTTGCTCATGTTGATGATGGTGGCATAGGGGTGGCTAGGGAGATCAATCGGTTGGCTAGATTAGGAGTTAGGTTGGAAGAGGGTAATGATGGTGATGGTGTTGTTATTGATGGTTCTAAATCTTTATTGGTCGAGGAGGTGGAAGATAAACAAGATCTTGATCCCTCATTGTTAGAATTGAAGGCATTGGTAAAAGATGGGAAGTTGGTGGTTTTCTCCTAAGGGGGAGATGATGCCCTTAGGTACCAAGGTAGATTGTGTGTGTCTTATGTTGATGGCTTGAAGGAAAGGATTCTTGATGAAGCTCATGGTTCTTCTTACTCTATTCACCCCGTGTCTACTAAAATGTGTAATGATTTGAGAGAGGTGTATTGGTGGAGAGGCATGAAGAGGGACATTTCCAAATTTGTATCTGATTGCCATATTTGCCAACAAGTCAAAGCCAAACATCAAAGGTCAGGTGGCCAAAACCAAGATATAGAGATTCTAACTTGGAAGTGGGAAGAGATTAATATGGATTTTGTGGTTGGGTTTCCCAAGACTAGAAAGGGTTTTAGTTCCATTTGGGAGATGGTTGATAGGACGACAAAGTTGACTCACTTTCTACCGGTTAAGACTACATAAGGGGCTGAGGATTATGCTAGGTTGTACATTCATGACTTGGTGAGATTGAATGGGATTCCTTTGTCCATCATATTGGATCATGGTGCACAATTCTCTTCACACTTTTGGAGGTCCTTCCAAAGAGGTCTTGGAACCAAGGTAACCTTTAGGGCCTTTCACCCTCAAATGGGTGGCCAAGCCGAAAGAACTATCCAAATGCTTGAGTACATCCTTAGAGCTTGTGTATGGGAGATTAAGTATAGTTGGGATAATCATTTTCCATTGATTGAGTTTGCATATTACAATAGTTATAATTCTAGCATTGGAATGGCTCCTTTTGAGACTCTCTATGGTAGACGTTGTAGATCTACGGTTGGGTGGTTTGAGGTTGGAGAGAGGGCTTTGTTGGGTCAATATCTGGTTGTGGATATTATTGACAAGGTAAGGATTATTAGATAAAGGTTGAACATATCCCAAAGTCGCCATAAGTCTTATGCTGATGTGAGAAGGAGGGAGCTTGAGTTTAAGTTTGGTGATAGGGTCTATTTAAAGGTGTCACCCATGAAGGGTGTGGTCCATTTTGGTAAGAAGGGAAATTTGATCCCTAGATATGTGGGTACTTGTAGGGTGATGAGGAGGATTTTTAAGGTGGATTAATATATAGATTCGCCAAGTGAAATGGAATTGGTTCATCTGGTCTTTCATGTGTCTATGTTGAGGAAGTGTGTGGGTGATCCTAATGCCATTATGCCTCCTAATGTTATGGGGGTGGTTGAATACAACTTTTCATATGAATATTTTCTAGTATAGATCATGGATAGGCAAGTGAAGAGGCTGAGAAACAAGGATGTTGCTTCCGTTAAGGTCCTTTAGAGGAACCAACAAGCCGAAAATGCCACTTGGGAGGCCGAAGAAGATATGCAAAAGCGATACCCTTATCTTTTCCATCCAGCTCAAGCCTAAGGTAATAATTCTAAGTATTCTATGTTATTTCATGTCTCATTTTCCAGACCCTAAAGCATTTGCATGCATTCATGACTACATTGATAAAGTTCATGGTGATTTTATACTTATGTTGAGATTTTGAAAATGGTGATTTAAGTATGTTGTTGCATTCTTGTTGAGGCTGATTTCTTCATGATTACTCTTCTCATTTACATTTCTTTGACATTCGGCAACGAATCTTCCCAAAGGGGAGATATTGAAATGACCCTAAAAAGCGCCTGAAAATGTGCCTCAGAAGTGCCCGGAATCGTAATTTCCATGTATCTCAAAATCCGTGTGTGATATCGAAAATCTGACTTCATACTCTTGTTCAGGGGGTCAAACTGAGTTGGAAGTGGATCTAACCCCTATTTAAGAGAAACTATAGCAAAATTAGAAAATCGCACAAATGTGATTTCCAAAGATGATCCGCACTCCTGGCGCAACACGCCAAGGGCGCGCTACAGTGTATTTTGTGCACTATTTTTCTTGTCTGGTCCAAGGCTTTTGGGTCTTGGGCCTAAATGTTCTCATGCATGAAAATGCCTATACTGAGCCTTATTTCACCCTCCTATCATTTAAGAAATTCCTAAATACACTCCTAAACACTTACACAATATTTCATCTCCAAATTTCAAGTCTCAAAACTCATCCGGTTTCTAAGGTTATCATTCAAGCTTCAAGTCTCCATCTTTAATCTTCATCAAGCTATTCTCCAGAGTCAAGGTATGTGGGTTTATCACATAGATTCCTTTTATCTATGATATCCAAGCTTCCTTTTAATTAAAATTGCATGATTCAAAATTGATTTACTCATGGGTCTTAATTATTATGAATTTCACTGCACACTATGTTGGGATTTCATGAAATTATGGTTGTTTTAGTATGTTTTGAACTATGAACGTAAGGACAATCATGAGATTTGATGAAGGATTTTAATGTATATTGCTTGAGAGTGTTACCAAGTATCAATTGAAGGTTTTACATTGAATTTTCCAGCATGATCACACTCTTAAATTGCA
This sequence comes from Solanum clarkiae, assembly GCA_011800125.2. Lineage (NCBI taxonomy): Eukaryota > Viridiplantae > Streptophyta > Magnoliopsida > Solanales > Solanaceae > Solanum > Solanum clarkiae. The sequence goes on along the minus strand of JAABOM020064271.1, from coordinate 26,070 downwards.
TGGTTTTACACTAGCACTACACACCCGCCAAGTATTTGATAAAATGTCTGGTTGATGTGATTTGGACGAATTGAAGGTCCAATGCATGTCTTATGAGTTGAATGACTTTATAATGATGAAAGAAATGTATGTTTGTGATGTTCTCTTATATAATGTTTGAATGTAACCACGCCTGACTCAGGGGGTCAAAGAACCTGGGTAATCATGTGGATGGATTTGTAGCTTGATAGTCAATAAAGGGGCTAGTTCCTTGATAACCGGGTTGAGGGGTTAGTACCTCAATCACCACGGGTGGCAGGGTGTGAGTATCCACCAACCAACCAGGAGGTTGTACCTTGATAACCATGTCGAGGGGTTTGTACCTCGATCACCAAGGGTAGTAGGGTGAGACGATCCACCAACCAACCAAAGGGATTTGTACCTTCGTAGCCTACGGGTTTTTTATGTTTGTCACTTCTTACACCTTATATTATATTCTACGTAAGCACTTTTTACTTGAGCATTGACCATACATGCCATATTGCTAATATGTTATCCATTGCCTACTATTATGCATTTTGGTTATGATGTTTATCTCTTGTTGCATTGTATCCTACATATACTAACGCATACTCTATGCCTACAAGATGTTATCATGTAGGAACGTAAGCCCCACTTGATCATCCTCCTCCATGTCGCTAGTACGACATCTCTCAAGCTCTTTAGTGAGTCCTCCATTTATGAGACGATGGTTATGATCTCATACTATGCTCTAAGACTATCTTTATTTTATGTATATGTTGACTATGAGGGCAATCTCGGTAGCTTGTCTTGGCCCCCGCTAAGTATCTCAGATTTAGAGGTGTTGTTGGACATGTTTGTATTATGCGATGAGATTTGACTCTCTCTTGACTCTTAATGTTTATGATATGAAGATTTCCCGTTAGCCCCGTTTATCCCTATTACTATACCTTGTTGTATTTTATTGATTCCGTGTCAAAGGGTGTGTAATGATATGTTAAGAGGCTTGCTTGAGGTCCCTTCGGGTTCCCCATGCGCCGTGTCACGTCTAGGCCCTAGGCTTGGGTCGTGACACTTATGTAAAGTTTTTAGTCTCTAAACTATGTGCCACCATAGGACTATGAATATTTCCTATGCTATACTAGTAGATCCATCTAGTCATCTTATCATGTTTTGTTTACCTTGGCAACTGGACCACACTTCGCAGGGAGGGCGTCATGCCTGGTCACCTGAACAGAGGGGGTTTCATGCCTTGGAGTACAAGTTGTAGCTGATTGGTATATGTCGGTTGACGTCTCTTCCCACATATGTATGATATATTATGCAAGTTGAATATTTTACAAGCATGTTTTATTAAAAGCAATGATCATGCATGTCATATTAAGTTTATATATCCATTGGTTATGATTATGCATTTTGAATATATTGGCTTACGTCTTTGTTGCATTGCACCCCACATACTAAGTACATTCAAATGTACTAGCGCATACTCTATGCCTACATGATATTACCATGTGTACCGGAACTCCTTTTGATCATCCTCCTCTACGTGGCTAGCTTGGTACTTTGAAGAAAGCTTTGGTGAGTCCTCCACTCCGAGGACAATATCTAAGTTACTTTTGCTATGTGGAGACTTCTTTATGTTGGACACTTGTTATCATGAGGATGAGCCCGGGAAGTGTCGTGGCCCCCGCTCCATTCTAAGTTAAAGGTGTTGTTGGATATTATGTTTTGTATATGATATGAGCTTGACTATTTTCATGCTTCTACGAATATCAAAGACTTCCATAAGTCCCATTTTCCCTTTTCATTAATTGACTTTTATTATTGCTTAATTTTACTTCCGCAACCAAGGATGTGCGCATGTTACAATCAAGAGGATTGTTTGGGTTGTCTTCAGACTTCTCATTCACCTTGTCACATCTAAGCCCTAGGCTTGGATCATCACAATCACTTCTCTTCCCACAATCTCTGGAGTACCGTTGTCAAGTGCTAAATATAGTCGGACTCACTCTTGGAATAAACCATGATATCATCTACAAACATAATTGCAAATATATCTAAGTAGGGTTTGAATACTCTGTTCATCAACTCCATAAAAGTAGGCGGGGCATTCGTCAACCCGAATCACATAACCACATAATGACCATAATGGGTCCTAAAAGCTATCTTTGGGATATCAAACTCCCAGATCTAAACTGATGATAGTCGAACCTCAAATCAATCTTGGAGAATACCAAGGCACCCTACAACTCATCAAAAAGATCATCAATGTGAGGCAAAGGATACTTGTTCTTCATGGTCACTTTGTTCAACTGACGATAATTAATATGCATATGCATCTTGTTAATCCTTTTTCTTCACGAATAAGATAGTAGCAGCCTAGGAAGATACACTCAGATGAATGAACCCTTTCCTTAACAAATCCTACAATTTCTCATTTCACTCCTTCAACAGAGTTGGATCCATACAATAAGGGACAATAGAAATGGGCTTATTACCCGATCCATGTCAATAGGAAAGCCGATATCAGGACCCGAAGAAACACCCAACAAATCCATCAGAAACATACCTATAAACTCTCTAGCAACCATGGTGGTCTCCAATAGTGGTGATTCCTAAGAACAAGCACGAACATGAGCCAAATATGATAAGAATCCCTTTTCTGTCAACCGACAGGCATTTATATAAGAAAACACCTCACTTAGGATAGGAGTTAGACGCTCCAGTCCAAACCAACTAAGGAAAATCAGGACATGATAAGGTCACAGTCTTTTCATCATAGTCAAAAATAGTATGATGAGGCAATAATCATTCCATGCCCAATATCACAAAAAAGTCTACCATATCCGGCAAAATCAAATTACTAACAGTATCTCTCCGCAAAAAGGTGACAACACAATCCTAATATGCTCCTGATGTGCCGCCAAAATATGGCACTTTTGATACTTTAAACTTCGAATTTGTGTGTTCTCAAAGCGATGTTAGTAGGTTTGACATGTTTTGTGTTGATTTTGCAAGATTTCAGGAATTAAGATGTTTTTGGTCCAAGTTATGTAGATTGTAGAATTTTAAGGCTTTACGAGGCCTTCTACAGGCTGTGGTTCATTCCATGAGTCGTAGATGGGTTTCGTGGGTTAGATCCAATGAAAGGATAATTTTCAAAAGTTAAAGGTACATGTTACCAGACAGGTCATAGACCATTTGATGGCCCGTATACATGTCTTGCTTTGAAGATCAAAAAATATGCATTAAGTGTTGAACCATTACCAGGCAAAAGGTCAGACGAGTCATAAGTCCATTGATGGCTCATATACTACTTCTTTTCGTGAGGATTAGAGGTTCTGAAGATTTCCTGAAGAAATACCAGATGAGACCTCTTACAGGCCATATGTCAGAAGATGGTCCATAAGAAGGGTTTGTAGGTTAAAGGATAGATTTAAGTAGTGCAGTGTACGAAGGGCAGTCACGGAAGTGATTTCATCTATGGCCCGTAACTATGCTCGTCTGATTTTCTAATTCCACTTTTCCTATTTCATTTAGGATTTAGTTTTCACTTATTATAAATAGGTCATTAGGTTTTTGTAGACAAAGAGGGTAGTTAGAACGTCTAGAACTTATTACTTGAGACTATTACATTGTTCTTGTGGATTACTTTTGACATTACTTTCGAGTTATAATATTGTGAATTTCATGAAGATTCTGGATTTTGTGTTCTTCAATTCACCATAGTAAGTGTTTAATTATGTTATTCCTTAACATGATTCTTTCATCTACAACTAACATGAGTAGTTAAATCCATCACAAGGATTGTGGGAACCATGAACAACTAACAATGTAAGAATCAGATAATTCGTAATCTTTAGAAAGTGTGCATGTATGAATTATTTATCTCTTCGTTGTGATTGCTTTTTAACGATGGTCAACGTTAGAACACGTCTGATTCTTACTTACTAGATCAAGGGGTAATGAATAGGAAAAAAGATAGAATAACAAGATTCGATGTGATTACACTCATCTAATCAACCTAAACAAATCAATGGATGGTTGTACTGGGACACGGTAAGGGTTAGTAATACAACACCTCGGGGATAGATCAAATCACGTGGTAAAATTTGCCTAACACCTGGATCAAAGGGTTAGGTGAACATAACTTACCAATTTTGCATGCTAGACACTAGAAAAGGTTACGATTATCTAGCTACATTGAGTTAGAAATTCATGGGGAACACAATACCCTAGTTATTTCTCTCATTGATTTCACAACACTTGCACTTGACTATCTAATTCTAGTTTAGCTTTATCCATTGCATTTTATCAAACCCCCCTTCAAGAAATAAGTTGATTAAGTCATTTTAATTGCTTTCAATTATTCCAAGTCTAGACTTTATTCCTCGTGGGATCAACCCTAACCATTGTTAGGTTCTATATTTGAATAGCGACAGCTTATACCTTAATTGGGAGGTGTAGTTAGGGCGTGATCAACCCATTTCACTATTATTGATTCACCTAATGGGGTGGAAACAAAAGTAGGCTTGGCAAGTGGCCCATATATAATATCATTATCCAAAGAAAAATAAGCTAATACATATGAATAAGCAGAGCCTGGACCAAATAAAAGTGAAGCAGAATGATGGCACACAGAAACCATACCTGTAATAACCATATAAGAGGCCTCTGCCTTGGCTCTATCTGGGATTGCATAACATACTCGGCGCCCACCACTAGCTAACGGACCTCTATAGGATCCACACCTCACTGTTCCATGACCTCCTCTAGTACTACCCTTCATGACCGGAAAGGTGTCTCTAGCTATTGGGTTGGGGCTGGACGAGCCGGTGGGACCTTGAAGCCTGAGCAGAAGGTGCACAATAAGGATAATGATGGGCCAAGTGCCCAACCTCATCACAATGATAACAAGCCCTGGTATCCTGCCTCTAAGATGACTAACCTCAAAAGCTACTAAAAGAGCTATCACAGCTCATTTGAATAGGCATGGATCTTTCAACATTATCAATTGTGGGGATGGATGATGACCCAAGCTACACCTCCTTTTTGAAGGTTAAAGAGATCGTTGTCAAGATATATAACCTAACCAAGGTAAGGATCAAACCCACATGGAATATGGTAGACTTAGAATAATTTCAAGCAATTCGACTTGATTAACCTACTTATCTCCTCAAGGGGGTTGTAAAACTATAGAAAGAAATCTCAGACTAAGACAAGTATGTGAAATTAGTAAGAAGAGTAACTAGGGTATTGTGTTCCCCATGATTACCTAACATAGTATTACCAGATAATCGAATTCTTTCCTAGTATGTTGCATGCAAAATGGTAAGTTAAGTTTACCAAACCCTTTAATCCAAGAGAGAGGTAAATTTCGCTATGTGCTTTGATCCATCCCTCGAGTGTGACATTGCTAACCCTTACCCATCGTGCCAGTACAACCTCCCATTGATCCAATTTGACTGATTAGAAGAGAAACATCAATTGAATCTTATTAACTAATCACTTTTCCTATTCATTACTACCTTGATCCAATCAGTAACACTAGGCGAGTTCTAACGTTGGTCACCATTAAAAAGCAATCAAAACGAAGAGTATTGTCACGATCCAAACTAGGTCCTAGACGTGACATGGTGAATGGGGAACCCGAAGGAAATTTAAACAAGCCTCTTAGCATAACATACACATATCCTTGGTCGTAGAAGCAAGATTTCAACAACATAGGTATAAATAAGGGGATTCGAGACTGAGGGAAAGAGTTTAATACTTAAATAATACAGAAGCGTCAAAGCTCAAAGTATAATTACATTACTTGTCCAATAACACCTCTAAACATGGAATTGAATGGGGGTTGTGACACTTTCTAGACTCACCCTCATAGTCATAAGCATCCAACAAAAGAAAAGGGTCTTTTCATAACATGAAATCAATAGATATTATCCTCGGAGTTGAGGACTCCCCAAAGCTTTCTTCTCGAGATAGCTCTAGCCAGGTGGAGAAGGAGGGTGATCAAATGGAGCTCCAGTTCCTACATGGTAACATCATGTAGGCATAGAGTATGTGTTAGCACTTTTGAATGTTCTAAGTATGTAGTATGCAATGCAACAAGAGATAGGCAACATGTCAAAATGTGTAACCATAAGCAAAAGATAAGCATAATATCAATATGACATGCATTAATAATGATTGAAGTAAAACATGCGTGAAAATCATATAACTTATAATTATAGCCTACATGTATAGGAAGAGACCACATCACATAGTCCAAGCAAACTATTACTTGAACTCCAAGGCATACACCCCCTTAGAATATGATTGAGGATTGGTACCCCCTCAATAAGGCAACCGAGGCTTGACACCCCCTCAACAAGGTGATTGAGGCTTAATACCCCCTCAACAAGGCCATCAAGGCTTGACAGCCCCTCGACAAGGTGATTGAGGCTTGATACCCCCTCAACAAGGCCACCAAGGCTTGACAGCCCCTCGACAAGGTGATTGAGACTTCATACCCCCTCAATAAGGCCTCTGAAGCTTGACACCCCTTAGACAAGGTGGTTGAGGCTTGATACGCCCTCAACAAGGTCTCTGAGGCTTGACACCCCCTCGACGAGGTGATCGAGGCTTGATACCCCCTTAACAAGGACACCGAGAGCTTAACTTGTTACTTGCAAAATCATAGATACGTTTCATGAATTCCACACATATATATATTCCTTTCATCATCATAAAGCCACTTGACTCATAGACCATGCAATGGATCATCAATAACTCAAGAATCCTTAACAAGACATTTTATCTAACACTTGGTGGGTGTGTAATGTTAGTTCAAAATCATGCAATTCAAAAGGGAAATCATGTGAGAAAAATCAATGTAGATCAACTCACCAACACTTGGTAACACCCCCATGCGAGATACATTGAAACTCATCATCAAATATCACAATAGATCATAGTTTCATAGATCAAAACATACATACTTAGTTAACATTTCATGAAACACCAACATAGTTTATGATCAGATTTCGTAATAAGAATACCCATAGATAATCAACTTGAAAACATGTAATTTACATGAAATGGAAGGTTGGGCACCATGCATGAAAGGACCGAATGGTTGATACCTACATATCTTAACTTTGGAGATTTTCTTGAAGAAGATTTGAATGAGAACTTAAAGCTTGAATGAAATCCTTGAGATCCGGAATGAGATTGGGATACTTTTTGGTGAAATATTTATCTAAGTGTTATAGAGGTTTTGGGGAATATCTTGACTGATATAGGGTTGAAAATGACTAAGTAAAGGTGTTTTTACGCATAGGAAGGCTAGGCCCAAGACCCCAAGGCCTTAGGCCGAAATAGGAAAAACTGGCAACAAAATACATTGCTCCGTGTCGGAGGGCCAACGCGCACCCCTACTGTTTTGCACAAACTTGGAAAAACCAAATTTTGCTACGGTTGCTCTAAAATCAGGGTTATACCCATTCCCCACTCAATATTTCCCTATGATCACGAATATAAAGTCGGATTTTAGATATCATACATAAATTTTGAGATATATGGAGATTACGATTATGGGCATTTCCGAGGCACATTTTCGAGCACTTTTTGGGGTGTTTCAAGTATTAATTAATACATGCATGCACATTTTCTAAGAATTATAACTATCTGATTTTACCTTATAAGTTTTTCATGGTTCCCACAACCCTAGTTATGAATTTCGCTACTCACATTCACTGTAGATACAAGAATCATGATCTAGAATAGCATAATTAAGAACTTACAAGAAAGAAATTAAGAACAAGAAATTCAAGCTCTCCAATGAAAAATAAGTATGAATTAAGAACACAAAAATATTATTTTCTAAGTGTCTCACAATGTTTCTCGCTTGTTCGTGCTGACTCTCTATTGTTTCGTACAGAAATAGCCTACAAAAACTATTTATACTATTTAAAATACAAAGCCAAATCAAAATAAGAGAACTGGGTCAACAGGCACTATGGGCATATTTATGAGTCGTATAATATTCTACAACCCATGATCGGGGCTTCGTGGATTCCATCTGCAAACCTGGGTTGACTTCTACGAGACCTGTCTACGGGTCATATAAAGTTTTACGAACCATGGAGGGTTTCGTCTGATGACTTTACAGAAACTCCCTACTCTCCGATCCTTAGGGAACGATACCAATCTTAGACTTGTACAATGTTTTAAGGATCATCTGCATATTTATAGACTCAACTTCAGAAAATCTCCCCTTCACTATATTTTGCTACAAAACCTATTGTACGACTCATGTCCTAGAACAATAAACATTCCAATTTTTGCACACTTAGCCCAAAAAATCTTTCCAACCTTGTAATCCTGCGAAACAAACATAAACACACATCAAATCTACTAACTTCGCTTTGAGAACACACAAATTACAAGTTTTAAGCATCAAAAGTGCTATATTTTGACAACATATCAACACCCTCAACTTAAAATTGTTGCTTGTCATCGAGTGACGGACTCAATCTACATAAGTACTATAGTAACACACAGACCTCAATGTAATGGCATATATCATCTCAAACTCAAGCACAAATACCCATACCACTCATAAAAGCATATTAGATGGCTATGAAGCAAACCAATGCAGATCAACACTTGCGACAGTGCAACTAAGACAAGCAAGGCAATCATGAGTATGCAACAATCACTGAATTAGTCTAAAATCAATAGTGAAATGCAAGTGCCCTCACAGAAAGAAGTCTCATATCCCTCTTATGATGATATTTTAAATGGTTAGGACTACATAAAATCACTCACTCTCATAAAAGACATTCAAATACCATGCTCAATACCATATACTTGCCCCTGCACTCATGACTATGACATTCAACTACTTGGACTAGGTGAATCACTTTAGGACTCTATTGGCTTGTAACATAGGCTTAAGGGCTCTAGTATGATGTTTTGAGAAAATAATGACTAAAGGTCCTCCTTGATACTGCATTTTCCAACACTTCTACCCTACCAACACTATTATTTTCCACTTCATTCTCCCTTCTCCTATTTCAAGCTTTTCTGGGTGCCTTATTCTTATTTTTAGCTCATAGCCCTTTGTTTTCACATCATTTTTCTTTTCAACTAATCAATTAGGCATATACTCACTTTTATTGCACCCAGAACACATTTTTATCCCTTTTTCCATGTATAGCTAGCTTTCTACCTCATTTTATGTGTACACCCTTACACCAGCCACCCTTAATATAGGCTTTTGGCCTTAGTCGAGTTGCATAATATCCAACATATGAACTAGGACCACTTTTGGTAGCCACCCTCAACTTAAGATTTTTCCCCAGTCAAGGTGCACAATATTCAAGGCAGGACCAGGACCAATTTCAGGATTTTAAGTTTAATAAGGCTAGGTAACTTAGGTTTCTACAAAGAAAAGGGTAAATGCAAGACTCAAACATTGGGATCAATGGATATATTACACATTTAGTTGGTTATTTAGGCTAAGTGGACTAATATGAACAATGGCCTAAGATCCTTTCCTAACCAACTAACCTATAGTCTAAATCAGAGTAACAAGGCAAGTTTTGAATTAACACAGCATACGAATTTATCAAAGAAATCTCATACACAGATGGCACTAACTATACTATTAATAAAAGACTCTTAGACATGCTTTTCATCAAAAGTTATCTTTACTTATCAGAACAAACACTGTCAAACAATCAAACATGCATGGTTGCTATCAATACTAACTAAAAAAACTGGCGGGTATCATTTTGCACACAATAACAAATATATGTCATAGACATCAGTATATGTGCTACTAATACTACCTACACATCTTAAACATGTCAGTTCAACAGAAAGTAAATATCATTAGGGAACAAGAACACAGGCAAGAAAACCCCTCGAATTCAAAATGTGGGATAGTTATAGGTCAAGGTTACTCAAACTTTACTAAGGCCTATAACTACCCACACCATATCAAAAAACATTTTACATTATTCTCAATGCATAAAATAAAATAGTAAGACGTAGGGGTCAAAGTTACATACATGGGCGCCTAAGTGCCAGTCTCTGGCTAAGTCTAACCACCTTCAACCTGCCTATTGGCCTCCTCAATAGTAGGATCATATATGGAGGGTCCAGCACCCTTCACTCTCTCTAGCTCACAAGCTTGCCACACCTCCTCATCCCGTATCGAGTGTATCCTAGCGAGCTCGCACTCCTGCTCCACTATCAACCCCACCTGCAGTCTCACTGTGTCGATATCATCAACGTGGGGCCTTTTCCTGAGTGAAGTGAGTGATGTATCCTCTAGATAAAATAAGGCAACCGTCTGCTCTGTGGGATCAACCGGTGGGAACATAATCGGTGTTGCTAATGTGGCTGTCATATTAGCCCGGAGCTGTTGGATATCCGTCTGAATGGCTGTCATATCTACAGGTTGTACGGAGTTGAGGCTCTATAGTACTTATCACTCAAATTCATCAATTTGACTGTCTACAGGTGTAAGTCTCTCCTGGATAGCGGCCACCATAAATGCATATATACGAGCCTCAGCCTCTGAAAGGCTTGATGGACCCAAGGCCTAACCCAGCATAATAACTGAGTTAGCTACAACTCAATGAGGACCTGTCTTAGCACCATGGCTTAAATAGACACCACTAACACATAGACCATGCCATCAGGTGCGGCTAGTGTAGGCACGGCCTATGGGTAGTAGTAGTAGTCGTGCTCCTCCTTACCATATCAGCCTTACTGTGTGGGGCCCTCTCAACAGTGGAAGCAGAACGAATGGTGGCAGTTGGAGGATCAGTCGGTGGCACAACAATGAACATCTTTGACATCCGCGAAGAAATGTGTGGTGCTCGCTGGGGGGCCACCCGATTATCATAAGCATTTATCAGGTTGGCATGTAAGGTCCGATGAACCTTGATCAATGGGTCTAGATGATGAAGTATCTCCACCCCGAACTCTATACAGAGTCTATAGATCAGGCAAGGGAAGGGGATAGAAGTGAACCTCTTCATGGCCATCTCATTTATCTGCTCTGTAATCAGGCGGGCCCAGTCGGTCTCATAGCCAGCCAAGATGTTGGCAACCAATGCTGCATGGTCAGATTTTTGATCTCACCATAGCGCACCAAAATTTGCAGGTGAAGCTGAGTGAGGCCTTCATGATAGGCTCTACGAAGTAGCTATCCACTCAGGTTCAAGCCCTACTCTACGGTCTGATCAGCAACCTATCTCACTAATCTAGTCCTACGAGCCTAATCTCGCATCAGGGCCTTATCTCGAGACTTCCCAATCTCCTAACAAACTCTGTTGTAGACCTGGGGGCTGAAAACTCAGGCCCAAATAACATTTGGTGGATCGTAGTCTCTGATATATCCACCTATCGACCCCTCACACGTGGATGTGTCAACTGGGGTTGAGTGAGGGGTTTCTTCTCCTTGGGAGGAGAGCTGAGAATGGTGGCAGCATATGATGCAAAGAACTTCCAAACTATGGATGGGGAGTACTTCCTTGACGGTCCTGCGAGCCACTGACATCGGAGGTGCCTTGATCCTCTGAGGGCTCATCTTGTAGTCACCATTGCATGGCCTGTATCTCATCCTTCCTAGATTTTAGGTACATAGTACCTGAAACAAACATATTTAGCGAACACAATTAGCCCCACAAGTAAAGGAATGAAAAACAAGAACATTTGTAAAATGGCTACAGATGGATCTAGGAAGGCCCTTTTATGGGTCGTAGTGAAAACTACGAGCCGTAGAAGGCCCTCATAGAAAGAGTGCATCATATTTGGCTACTATAATTGAATTTAAAGTATGACTCATAGAATATTCCATGAGTCGTAGACTAAGTCATAGATGTGTTCCATTTTGAATTTTTTACAGGAAGGATCTACGAGACCTTTCTACAAGTCGTAGATTAAACTATGACCCATAAAAGGTCTCGTTTGATAGGATCCCAAAAACTTCAAGTTTCTAGAATTCCATATGAGGGGCAACTACAGATCATGGAATATTCTACAGGCCGTAGAAGACCCTCATAGTGTGAAATATCTAGAAATTTGGGTTTCCAAGTCTATCAAACGAGTGCCCAAAACAACATTCAAAATTAGCACCAAAGTAACACATTATTTACCCCCACATGATTTCACAAATTCCCAACACCACACATGCAATGATCACACTACCCCATTGATTTTCATTTTACATGCTTATTTAGCAATCTGACACTATTTGAACATTTATACATTAAGGCTGACACATGTAATAACATATCATTTTTCAAGCCATGTATTCTATTCAATTCAAACGACATGTGACGATACGCTTTGGACATAATAACATTCAAATAAGTCTAGTTGTATTCCCCAGCAGTGGAGCCAAAGTCTTGATGTCGCTCAAGCTTCACCACCTTTTTAAATATTAAAGTTGTTATTATCAAGACATATAACCTAACCAAGGTTATGGTTGAATCCATAGATAATATAGTAGATTTAGAGTAGTTTCAAGCAATTCAAGTTGATTAACTTACTTATATCCCTGGGGGCATTTGTAAAACTATAGAAAGAAATTCTGGACTAAGAAAAGTGTGTGAAATCAGTAAGAAGAGTAACTATGTTCTTGTGTTCCTCATGGTTCCCTAACTTGGTATTACTAGATAATTGAATTCTTTTCTAGTGTGTAGCATGCAGAATGGTAAGTTAAGTTTACCAAACCTTTTCATCCAAGCGAGAGGTAATTTTCACTACGTGATATGATCCATACCTGCAATGTGACATTACTAATCCTTACCTCTTATTCCAGTACAACCTCCCCTTGATCCAGTTTTGTTGATTAGATAAGAAACATCAATCGAATCCTATTAATTAATCTCTTTTCCTATTTATTACTACCTTTATCCAGTCAGTAATACTGAGTGAGTTCTAACTTTGGCCACTGTTAAAAAGTAATCAAAACGAAGAGAATTAATTAATACATACATGTACATTTTCCAAGAATTGTGAATTATTCAATTTTACCTTGTTAGTTTCTCATGGTTCTCATAACCCTAGTTGTTGATTTAGCTACTCATATTCAGTGTAGATGCAAGAATCATGATACAAAATAGCATAATTAAGTACTTAAAAGAATGAAATTAAGAATAAGAAATCCAAGCTCTCCAATGAAAATCACAAGTATGAATTAAGAATGCAAAAATAATGTTTTTCAAGTGTCTTACAATGTTCATCACTTATTTCTAGTGACTCTATATTGTTTCGTACAAAAAATAAGCCAAAAAACCCTATATATACTATTTATAAAGCCAAATCAAAATAGGAGAACTAGGTCGGCAGACACTTTGGACATCTTTACGGGCTGCATAAAGTTCTACGGCCCATAATCGAGGCTTCGTAGGTTCCATCTACAAATCTGGATTGACTTCTACAGGACCTATCTACAGGTTGTATAAAGTTTTATGGCCCATGGAGGGTTTCATTTGATGACATTTCAGCAACTCCGCACTCTCTGATCCTCAGGGTACGACACCATATGACTTGTAAAATGTTTTACGGCCCATCTTCCTATTCATAGACTCAACTTCAGAAAATTTCTCCTTCACTAGATTTTGCTACGAAACCTACACTATGGCCCATGGAAACTTCCACGGCCTATAAGGGATGTTGTAGAATAGCAAACGCTCCAATTTCTACACTCTTATCCCAAAAAATCATGTCAACCCTATAATCGTGCAAACAAACACAAAAACAAATCAAATTTACTAACATCGCTTTGAGAACACATAAAATTCCAAGATTTAAGCATTAAAAGTTTTGAATATTGATAGTACATCAAGGTCCCACACCTAAAATCCTAAAGGAATCCTCAAAAATGACCCCCATCAAAACTTAGGACTACATCCAAAAGTTTGGCCCAAAACAGACTCCAAAAGACTGAAAAAAGGCCCAAAAACAAAAATAAAAACTTTACCGGGAGAATATTCTTTTCAAAATTTATTCGGTCAAAATTTACAAAAATTGGACCATTTCAGCAAACATGTAGCATATCACAGTGTCCCCCTCAAAACATAGAACAATTTAGACTCAAGGTTCACTTATTTCCACCAGGAATTGGTTAAGATATCAACACATATAATTTTCATAATTTTCGAGTAGATACTCCACTAAAACAAGGGAATTTACCTTGAAATACACATCATATCTTGATTCCAACTTCACCATGATGCTACTTGCAAAAAAAAGAGTCACATGGACCTTTGGATCATCGAAATAGACTTGAAATGCACTTTTTGCGACTTTGGGAAGTTCGTAAAGTGAGTTGTTCACGAGGGTGGTGACCCATTTATAGGGCACCCCTATGGACTCTGTAAAGGTGGAAAAGGCCCCATAAATGTGAAGCTATGAGTGAAATTCCCTTCTCCGTGAATGTGGAGCATCATAATGGCTTCTCTCCGTGAATACACGAGCATCCTCCGCAAATGCGGAGAGTTAATTTTGATGGTGCTGCACCAGCCAACTTGATAACATCCTTGGGGCATTCCTTGGGCATCTGATATCTATTTTATACAAACAAATAGTGAAACCACATGGATTTCTACATTCTAAATCCAATGGTGCAGCAGGAATTCCCAATGGAGCATCCCATGGAAAATGAGGGTCCTACTTCTTTCTGACCAATTTTGGCTAAAAGAAATAAGGGGGTCAAAACACAACTCGATAAACCCGTCAACAAACGAGGGGTCATTTTAGGATATTTTCAATATTCTGGAGTTGATTGTGCCATCAGATTTCCATTTTGAGTGTGTTTATATGGGTTTCTATAGAAACTCATTTTTTAGCTTTCGGTTGAACTCATATTGCAACTTTTGGCTCAAAAACATATCAGGACTCTCCATCCTCAAACCAACCATCCTCCTTGCCTAAATCAGTCATTTGAAACTAACGGAACAATCAGAATACCATTTCGAGGCCATTTACAAGGGCTTTGATAGAAATCTCATGTTTCAAATTTAACTTCCTACTAACTAGCACACTTGCACAATTCACAACTAAAACATCCTATAACCATCCCAACAGTCCCAACCAATCATACAAGGTCTGAGGTCATTATACAAAAGCTCAGAATAGAGGAAATATCATAGAAACACAGGTTTGACCCAAAGGGCCATTACAAGAAATTTTCTCACAAGGGGGAGATGGTGTACTCCGATATCAAGCAAGGTTATATGTACCCAATGATAGTGAATTGAAGAAGTTGATAATTTAAGAAGCTCACAATTCTATTCATCCCTGTTCCACAAAGATGTAATAGACTTGAGGGAGATCTATTGGTGGAACAGAATGATTAAAGACATTGCCTACTTTGTGTCCGAGTGTGATAATTGCCAACAAGTCAAAGTTGAGTATCAAAGGCTAAGTATCCTATCCAAAGATATTGACATTCCTACTTGGAAGTGGGAGGAAATCAATATGACTTCGTAGTGGGGTTGTCGAAGACCAAGAAGCATTTTGACTCCATATGAGTAATAGTGGATCGATGACAAAGTCGGCTCACTTCCTCCCAGTAAAAACTACAATTAGTGCCAAAGATTATGCTCATTTGCATATCCAAGAATTGGTGAGGTTGAATGGGATGCCATTGTCCATCGTATCATATCGTGGTGTCCAATTCACCTCCCATTTTCAGAAATATTTCCAAAGAAAACTTGGTACTAAGGTGAATTTTAATACCCTTTCTATCCCCAAACTGATGGACAAGCTGCTTTGGAATACATATTGAGAGCTTGCGTGTTGAAATTCAAAGGGATTTGGGATGAGCATTTTCCTCTTAATGAGTTTGTCTACAACAATAGTTATCATGCAAGTAATAGGATGGCACCATTTGAGGTATTATATAGTAAAAGGTGTAGATCACCAATCAGGTTGTTTGAAATCAATGAGGTGGCATTGCTAGGACCGTACCTAGTCATAAATTCTATGGAGAAAATTAAAATCATAAGGGAAAAGTTGCAAACAGCGCAAAGACGACAAAAATCATACTTCGATGTAAGGATATGGATCTTGAGTTTCAAATTAGTGATTGGGTCTATTTGAAAGTGTCTCCAATGAAGGGAATGATCTTGTTCGGTAAGAAGGGGAAATTGAGCCCTAGGTATGTAGGGCCTTACAAAGTGGTGAGAAGAGTGAGAAAAGCTGCATATGAGTTGGACCAACCTAATGAAATGTGTTTAATCCATCCGGTCTTACATGTATCGATATAGAGAAAATTCATAGGAGATCCAAATTGCATAGTCCCTTTAAAAGATGTGAACATTGAAGAGAACTTGAGTTATAAAGAAGTATTGATTGGTATTCTAGGTCGGCATGTGAAAACCCTAAGAAACTAAGAAGTTGTATCCATTAAAGGCTTTGGAGAAATCATCAAGTTAAGGGTGCCACATGAAAAGCGGAAGTGGATATGATGAGGCGTTACTCGTATCTATTCCACTCTACTCAAGCTTAAAGTATTAAGATATTGTTTCCAAAAACCTCTAATTCCTTGAGTTTTAGTTTTGCATGATGCATATACTCCTTTCTTATGTTTGTGGATTGTTTTGAGACATGTTCTGAATGTGGATTTTGAAAATTTCATAAAATGATGTTTAACTTACATTTTTTGCATGCATGCTAGGTTGGTTACTGATGATTAGCTCCTTAGAGCCTTCCTTTAAGTACATTCAGGGACAAATATTCCCAAAGGAGAGATATCTTAATGACCCTCAATTTAGGAGGCTAGAAGTGTAGAAAAAAGTTGGACAGAAAATGCCCTAGGTTAATTCACAAAGATGATTTATGGTCCGTATCTAGGATGAAGATTCGTAAGTCGGTCTCTTAAACATGAGATTTAAGAATGGAAAAAGTTTTCAAGTATGAGGTCATGTTGAGAGTATCAGATATAAAAGAAATTTGACGTTTCTGGAAGGTGACCTATAATTAACCGCATGTTTCGTAAATCATTGCACAATCCATAGAAACCCATCGTAGATGAGGTACAGGAAAATCACAAAATCGGCTAAGTGCGGAAGAACTCTATGAGTCCTACCATGGCTCATAAGTCAAAGGACAACCCGTAGAAAAGTGTTTCATAGTTTGGGTCAATAAAATAGTTTATGGATACTGGAAAAGGAGAACAAGACAGATATGATTATGGTTTGTGGTTCATACCACATCCCAAAATGGAGCTTTCATAGAGCTCTTTTGACAGTTTTAATGAAGAGCACTTTTTTACCACTTTCGCAAATCCAATCTTATACTATGTCATTTATGGGATTCTAAGGGTCCTAAATAAGACCATAAAACCCTAGGACCCTCATTCATTTACTTATTCTCTCATTCTAAAATCCTTAGGCAATAGAAATACTCCGTATAGAAGAAGAATAAGCTAAGGAGGTAGGGTTTCAAGGGGCTCTTTCTTCAATTAGTAAATTCCTTCTTCCCAAGCTTACCAAGGTATATGAGTTTGATTTGTGGGTCTCCTTTAACCCAGAAAGTCCTACATAATGTATTTTACCTTTTTTTAAAGTTTTTTCAAGTTACTATACATGTTAATGATGATTTCATGATATATTATGTTATTAAATGATCTCAACGATATCCTGTGATGTTTTACTAAATGCTTACATGTTTTTAACATAATGATGACCCCAAGGATGGGGATTTTAGTATAGATGTGTGGGTTGTCTTACCATGATCTGAATGACAATGTTTTTCCATGATTATGCATGATTTCATGATATATAAATGTTTCAACTTAAGAATCTAGCCCACTAAGTTTCAAGTGAAGTTTTATATGATAAATGATGATGATTAGGGCATTAAAGAAAATTTTTCAAGTTATGATTTGTCAAAGATATAAGCATGTTGACAATTGCTCTAGAAATGTTTAAGAAGGTTCCCAAGTTGAAACGACAATACTCACTTGGTGGTTCCTTAAGTTAGAGCTACTCCTAAGATGCTACTTATAATTCTAAGTGTCATAATTTGACCAAGTTCTATTTAAAGAATTTTGTGGGATGACTTAGCACCAAATGAGGCATCATGGTAAAGTTCGGGAAGGGAACCCTACAAGCAACTCCTTGCCCCATTAATCATGTTCCACCATAGGAGCCCTTGTAGGCTAGGCTAGTGAATCCATGTAATTCATTTATGTTATGGAGTTCCATCCGGAAAAGTGGTTTCCCGTGCCAACGTAAGAGATTATGTTGGGTTCCATTTAGTAGCTCTCATGGTCTTATATATATGTTAAGGTCCATTCCCACAAGTTTATGACTCTATGATATGGTTCCATCACGTATGATCTTTCATGCATTGATTCTCATTCACATCGAGAAATATTCCTTATGCATGCTTAAGCTCATGTTTATGTACTTTCACCGCATTATATATTTTACTTATGAATGATGGTATTACAATTTTATGTTTGAATTGTATGTCACATACTTATTACATTATAAAAGTACTAGTACATATTTTTCCTGTATGATTTACCTATGTAGGGAGATGTGCTCCTTCATCAATTCGTGGCTATTTTTCAGGCATCTGAGACTAGTACTTTTTTGGTGAGCTCTTAGTTCGGATATCTACCATTTTTCATTATTGCTTTGTACTTGAGACATTGATGTATATTTTCTCCTTTAGAGGCTTTTACATTCTATGTTATTTATGTACGGAGTCTGTTCTATTTGATGAAAATCGACCATTACTAGTTCCGTCGATCTATGGTTTTTAGTTGGTACACTTTGTGGACATTTGTTGATGTTTCCTTTTTAATGTTGCTTCATTCTGATAATATGGCCCCATATACCTATCCCCCATTTTACTTTTTCTAATGTTTAATTAATGCCTATGAATGTTTGAGATATTAAAGATGGTTTGGATGAGGTACCCTCGAGTATCTCATTCGTTATGTGATGACTAGGCCATAGGTCGGGTCTTTACAAACATGATATCAGAGCACAAGGTTTTAAAATGTTCTTCAGATTTTCACACGTACCACATCGAGTAGAGTCACATTCAAGGTTGTGAGGCATGACACTATCATGAGTGATAGGATATGAGACGGTTTAGTAAAGTCTTCCCTTCTTTCTTATTCATGTCTTGCCTTTAGAGTCGACTAAGATTTTTCTATCACTAATGAAGACCTCTTTGATTATTTCTAGATTGTGTCACCAAGAAGAGCTCCACACCGAAGAGACAACCCAAAGAAATAAATCCCTCTGCTTCAACAAGATGACGTGGTGTCTCATCCAGAGTTTTAAGCCACCTTCACCATGTTATCATAAGAACTGGCTAACCAAGCTAATAAGGAGATCGTTGTTCTTCCCCAAGTTCTGATTCCAACCACTCGAATGAGAGACTTCATGAGGATGATACCTACAGATTTCCATAGTTCCAAGATGGAGGATGACCCCATTGATTTTATAGATGAGCCCATCAAATAGTAGTAATCATGGGAATCCATTCAAAGGAAAATCTCGAGTTAGTGGCCTATCAACTCAAGGTGTAACCAAAATATGGTATGAGTAATGGGTAGATGAGAGGGTCCAAGAAATGAGTCCCATTGGATGGGAAGAGTTCAAGTGCGCCTTATTGGATTGGTTCTTCCTGATTGAGATAAAGAAGGGTAAAGTTCAAGAATTCATTAACCTCAAGCAAGGGTCCTTGAGTGTGAGAAAATATTCCCTCAAATTCACTAAGCTTTCCAAGTATACTACTTTCATAGTTGAGGATCCGAGGGCCCGTATGAAAAAATGCATCTCCGATGTATCCGATTTGGTGTCCAAAAGTGTAAGAAAGCGACGCTAGTGAAGGAGATAGATATCTCCCGACTGATGACCTATAAGGAACATATAGAGGAGGAGAAGCTAAGGGAAAGGGAAAGGGAGTCCAAAAGGACTTGGGTAGATGGTGGGCATATTCCCAACAAAGGAATGGTTATATACCTCTTATGTGACCATCGATTGTAGAACCGTAGGGTGAAGTTTCAATTCCCAAATGATCCAGTTCTTAAGTAGGAGGGTAGTAACTCTTCATGTAGAAGTCAGTCTATTTCTTTCTTAAAGGCCCAGAAATGATCTCTAATGGATGCATCTATCATTTAGTTAGAGTCAAAGATATCACTTCTAAGGTCCCTTACCTTTAGTCGATCCCCATTGTGAATGATTTTCCTGATATATTTCTGGATGAGCTACTGGTCGTTCCTCCTAAAGCGAAATAGACTTTGGCATAGATATCCTACCCAAAACTCAACCTATATCAATTCCTCCATATAAAATAGCTCCTTCGAAGCTGAAGGAACTAAAGGAACAATTAGAGGATTTGTTGGAAAAGGGTTTCATTAGGCCTAGTAGGTCTCTGTGGGGTGCTCCAATGTTGTTTTGTGAGGAAGAAGGATACGTCACTCCATATGTGCAAAGATTATCAGCAACTCAACAAGGTCACTATCAAGAACAAATACCCAGTCCCAAGGATAGATGACTTGTTTGATCAATTACAAGGGCTAGACACTTCTCCAAGATTAACTTGAGATTCAGGTATCACTAATTGAGGGTGAGGGAAAGTGACATTCCTAAGATGGAATTTTAGACTAGGCATGGTTACTTCGAGTATGTAGTGATGTCAATTGGTCTTACCCTATAAATAGGGTGTTCAAGCCCTATCTTGAAATGTTCATTGTCGTGTTCATCGATGACAACTTATACACTCCCAAAGTGAGGGAGAGCACATGGAACACTTGAGGGTGGTGTTGCAAAGCCTAAGGGAGAAAAAGCTTCATGCAAAGTTTGACAAGTGTGAGTTTTGGCTAAGAGAGGTTGCCTTCTTTGGGCATATAGTATCAAGTGATGGTATTAAAGTTGATCCTAAAAAGATCGAGGCGGTGAGAAATTGGCCAAGGCCATTGACTCCTACGGACATAACGAGTTTCTTGGGCCTAGCTAGATATTATAAAAGGTTTGTGTAAGATTTCTCTTCTATTTCATCCCCACTCACCATGTTGACTCAAAACAAATCAAAGTTTGTGTGGATGGGCAAGTGCGAGAAAAGCTTCCAAACTTTGAAGGATCAACTAACTTTGGCCCCAATATTGACATTACCTGAAGGAAATAATGGGTTCTTTATTTATGGTGATGCATCGAGGATTGGGTTGGGGTGTGTGCTGATGCAACATTATAAGGTGATTTCTTATGTTACATACTGAAGGTACATGAGAAGAACTACCCAACTCATGATCTTGAACTTGCGGCGGTAGTATTTGTCTTGAAAATTTGGTGACATTACCTATATGGGGTTCATGTATGTCTTCACTGATCATAAATGCCTCAAACATGTGTTCACCCAAAAGGATCTCAACTTGAGACAACGAAGGTGATTAGAGCTACTCAAAGATTATGACATGAATGTAAATTATCAACCAGAAAAAGCCAATGTTGCAGCCGATGCCCTTAGTAGAGTTTCTATGGGTAGTGTGGTCTACATCGAAGATGATGGGAAAACAAAGTTGACCAAAGATGTCCTTAAGTTGTCTAGGTTAGGGGTAAAGCTGTATGAATCCAAAAGTAGTGGTTCAATGGTGTTTCATGGGTTCGAGTCTTCCTTGATTGAGGATGTTAAGTCTAAGAAACACCTTTATCCCACCTTAGATAAGTTGAAAGCCTTGGTGGAAGATAGAAAGATGGAAGTTTTCTCACAAGGGGGAGATGATGTACTCTGACATCAAAGAGGTTATGTGTACCCCATGATAGTGAGTTGAAGAAGTTGTGTAACAACCTGGACCTAGGACCTAGCCATGACATAACGAATTTGATAGCCGAAGGCATCCCATCCAAGCCTTGTGTTCATAATATAAGCATTCATAAGGTAAAATAAGAATACATAAGAGAATAAGAAAGTGGAAGTACATACAATTAAGAATGTCATAGTTCCTATGAGGGATTATACATCCATTCTCTAGGTCCAAATCATGCCTCTACATCATAGATCTTGACGGGGTCTAGCATATAGCTCACTCTCAAGATATACATCACAGGAGGAAAATGATAAAATCTCAACATAAAAAAAAGCATCAAAAAAAGGTGTATTCCCAAAGCATGGGAATTCACCAACAAATCTTCAAGATTTCAATCTGAATCTAGCCACGGCATGAAATAGTCATCTCATCGTCTATCCCTACATGGTTAGATCATGTAGGCAAAAAATTATGCGTTAGTACGTGGAATGTACTAAGTATGTAGGTTTTCCATAAATCAAAGGATATCACAATAATATCAATATGCATGATCATAATTAATAGGGTAAGGACACAACATGCTTGAGCATGCAAGTTTAAAATCATAGGAAAAAGGATCATAAAATGCTTTCATAACCTTAACATATACATGTGGGAATAGGACCATATCTAACATATAAGACCATTTAGACTATTATATGAAATCTTGATGTTCACTCTACATCAAGCTAAGGGGAGTCTACTTTGCCAGGGTAGACTCGATCCTCACCCTATAGGCTATATCCCAGCACGATGAGAACCATAATTTGACCCCATCCTTTAGGCTCTATCCTGGCATAGTTAGTTTCCATTAAAGCTATATGGATCCATTAGCACACCTTTAAGGTATAAAAACATGAACATCATTCCTATAGTGGAACATAGTTATGGGACCATGGTATCTACCAAAGCTCTCTTGGTGCTAAGTCATATCCCATGAAATATATATAAATCATTCATATACATAGCTTTCAATATAGATTATACTTTATTAAAATCATACTTTCATAATACATAAATAGTCATCATAGCTTTCATGAAAATATCATGCCGTAAGAATAGTCCATCTACTTTGCTATTAATCATAATATGGGTATACACTCCCACTTTAACATCATCATCATAAGTATTAGGGTGTTCATCACCCTCTTTATTATAAAATCATCATTATCATCGTCATAACATCATTATTGTCATAAAATATGCTTTCACGCACTTGAGATTATAATCATGAAAATACACAACATTATCATAGGAGACTAGGATTAAGTGTGGGTCCATAAACATTTGAGTCAAAATCATGAAATTGGATAGATTTCATAAAGAAAACATGCAATTAAAATCAAATTAGATCATTGTTAAAGGAACTCATATCAAGTCATTAAGCCCTAATCATGCATACTTGAAATCACATACTTTTGCTTGAAAATCATAACATCACAAAATTCATCACAAATTCATGCATAGTCATAATCATCATATAGGAATCATAATTCATGCATTAGGAATCATAGCTTAAAAGCTCATAGTAAATCACCATGAAATTTTGATAAAAAAGAAGGTTTTGGATTAGGCTTCATGGATGAAACTAACCATGAATGAAACCTTACATACCTCAAGTAAAATTCTTAAGAATTTGAGGAGAAAATTTTGAAAATCTTTAATCAAACCTTCAAGCTTTATCTCCAATGGAACCATTGACTTAGAGAGAGAAATATTGAGAACCCTTGAGGAAAATTTGAGAATTAAAGGCTTTGGATGAATTAGGAATAAGACTTATAGAGGTTAGTTTGGTTAAGTTAGTTAGGATAGCCAAAATGATATAGATTAGGACTTAGATGAATTTAAAATGTCAAAAATACCCTTCATTAAAACTGTCAGAGTCGTCCGTGAAACCCTTACTACAGGTCGTGCATGAATATATGGTCCATACAGTTCGTAGAACCTTGAGCCATAAAAGTCAAGTTTCTGAAATTTGTAGTTTCTATTTTACGAAAATGCAGGATGACCCATGGAATAATTTACTGGTCATAAATCCTTTCGTAAAGTTATTCCATACTTCAAAAAATTTAGATTCTTCACGGCCACTTTGTATGAACATGTTTGACGGGCCGTGGTTACTTATATAGTTTGTCCTGGTATCAGGTAAGTCAACTTCCAGAAATCCTTAAATTTTCATTTTTATTGGGTACTTTCCACGAACCAACCTATGACCCGTGGTTTCCCCACAAATCAACCCGTATTCCTTGGCTTCCAAATCAGGGAGGAAGAATCTGAAAATGTAGTGAGAAATCCAAATCCCCAGCTTCCTTCCTTCACTTGGCACTCAAAGGGGTTCTTGGAGGATTTCTATACATAGGTAAATTTGAAGGAAATTGAATGAGTTTGAGGAGTAATAGGCTGAAAAGAGGCTAATTAAGGGCCTAAACAACGTAGCATAGGCATAAAAGATTAGAAAAGGTCAAAAATGCTCCTTATAAAAATCTATCGGACCAAACCACGAACCTCCAATTACGGAAGCCTAGACCATAGGGTGTACAAATGGGTCTCATCCTGTTGAAATTTGGAACCTTCAGAAATCATCTCTAAAACTCTATCACAATCCCATTTATGATTTATAAACTAGTCTATGAATTGTCTTGTGTTTGAACTTTATAAACTCATTTTCCATCAACTTAGGCTATCACTCCATTTGACCTCAATTTACGAACCGTAGTCCCCTTTACACCTCATGGACACCCGTCACACATTGAAAGTCCCCCAAACTTAGATACTAGAATTGGCACCTGTTGACCACGAACACATAATATGACCCACTCGTATACCCTATTTACAATTAATAAAAAATTTAACCCGGCACACCAATCCACAAGTGTGTTCTGCGGCTCGTGAAATGGACCACGACTCGTAACTTGACTCATACATTAGCTCTAAAATTTCCAAACTTCTTTTCTTCTGCACTTTCCATACTTTCTAACATGCGGGGCCTTACAAATTCATATTTGGTTTTTCAATAGAAAGGTCAGAGAAAGTTTGAAATATTATGATTTTGAGATAGATTCAATTGAAATTGAAAGGATGAATCAAAAGAGAAGAAGGATTAGGATTTCTTTGACTTTTAGAAAAAATCAAGGAAAGTGGAACTTAAGGTGCAAGTACAATAAGAAAAACAGTTCAGTAATCCAAAAAAATTTCATCTATTTTATATTTATAACATTTTGGCTACATGACCGAGTGGTAAGACAGAGGACTACAAATTCTTATATTTCGACCTGGATGTTTTTGGGATGCTGCTAGTAACCAACGAATGACATATATTTTTGCTTATGTGGATCCCCAACTAACACAATAGCATACGCAATCAGAATCATAATAAAACAATCACACTTAAAATCACAAATAAATTAAACAGATTTACTTTTCTCTTCTCTGAAGTCTACAACAAACAAGTGGGAGAGGCAGGATTAATTCTAAGAAGGGGGGCGGCGCCAGATTATCGAAACGAACAATTTGAACGAAATCTTTCAATTTCTTATATGATGCCAATTCACATTTATCCTTTTATTTCTTATACATACATAACACAGACATTCACATATATATCTATGTATCTGCATGTTTACAAGGATATTCCAATACTGCACCCCCAAAACAGACATACATTCATTTTCAGGAGTTACCTTCTCCATTCTTGTGAATTAGCACTCTAGTGGGACAATTTTTAATGCTTAATTCAATTATTCAAAAATTATCACTCATGAATTCAACACCCAACAATCGTTATAAGACCAACATTGTCAATTCGATAATCCCTCACCCAAATAACATTAAACAGTACTTGAAATCATTTAGATTTTGTGCTTGAAGATCTAGGCATGAAGTCTCCCATTAATTACAAGAATATTATGAATGCAAGTTAGACAACTCAGTTATGTCTAGCCCCAAGCAATTGCTAAGGAACTCTATTTCCATGTTTCCTAATTCAGTTAGTCTTTATGATTCGTCTATATGTACAGTAAGAGCAAAATACAAAGACTCCATGCGATCTTTGTTCTGCACGTATATAAAGTCCTATCTAAAATCTCTTTATAGCTAAATGTATGTTAAAAATAAATCCACCTCAAATCTCACTAGTACCCACTACGCGTGTTCAATAATGCCCAATGATGACTCTACTATCAATTTTAATGATAAAGTTTAACATTTTTTATTAAATCACATGAATTCTCACCCCCCCCCCCCCCCCC